>LPNX010081752.1:379955-485655 GCA_001517045.1 Pseudotsuga menziesii | reverse complement strand
TATATATATATATATATATATATTAAAAGAATTTGTTGCAATTATAGCATAAGATATATGGTATTTGAAAAAGTCAAAGTATCATGATATCTTGAAAAGTAACAATACTTTTTATAATAGAAATAGTGACTGTATACTTACTAAACTAATATGGTTTAGAAATTAGTTTAGAAATTGATTTATAAAAAAATTTAAAAAGATATATTTTTATTGAAGGTTTCTTACTTGATAGTGGTTGAGAATTGAGATAGCGTTTCCAAATTTCCTTGAAATTGATGCATAATTTTTCATCCCTAATTACAATAGCTATTAACATTTGCGGGGACATTGCCACCTCGTGGCTCTTGTCTTAATAAGCATTCACAACGTGATTTGGATTACTATCCTCCAATGTTCTCGAGAAGGAACAAAATGTGATGAAAGATGACATTGTGTAAAATAACCAACAAAATGTGATGAAATATGACATTCTCTAAAATATTTAAAACACATCATTGCATCATGTCTATAATAAAATATTTGTTTTTTCTCTATCACTAAACTAGAGAAGTGAACTTTACAAGGAAAAATCAACTACTAACTAAACAAAGAATCCATAAAGGAGATGTGATGAACCATAGAGAAAGTGGCAAAATACAAGTCATAAACCATAGAGAAAGTGGCAAAATACAAGTCATAGGCCATTGTTATGACCCTTCGGAGTTCCTTCCTTCATATCATTACTTACTTTACAGTGAAACCCATTTTAATTATTATATATTAAATGTTTGTGGTATGGGATTTAAAAACAAAATCCCATTGATTTCTAAGCTTCAAGTTTATATAAAAATTTAAGTGGACGATGGTTTTGGAAAAATAAATTAAAAAGCATTAACTTATAAATTGTATTTGTAGATATAATAATTTAAGTTTATATAAAAAATTAAGTGGGAGTAGATTTGAGTTTCATAGTATTTTTTACAATACAAATTTGTATAACCTCTTAACTTGCCAAAATTATAGTGAGCTTGGAAAGTTTTTTGACCTTCTTTTTGAGCATAGAAACAAGATTTTAAAATAAACCGAGTATTATCCTTCTTAAGGCCTGATAGACCAAAGGTGGTCCCAGATCACCCTTAAAGCTAAAAAATGTGGAATTTAGACACAAGCTAACGAGTTTGGATGTTTCGGGATTGTTATCTAACACAAAGGAGGTAGGCTTGCCATGGAGTTTGAAAATGTGGTCTAAAAAAATGGGCAATCGTTGCTGAAGTAAACAATTGTTGGTGAGCATAAAAATGAGCATATTTAGGAATTTGATCAACTACCACCATGATGACTAATTTGTTACCTTCTTTCATAAGACTAATAATAAAAATCCATGGAAACGTTGGTCCAAATAGTGGTTGGGATTGACAATGATTTCAATGCCCCGGGAGTCTTTATTGCCTCACTCTTATTCCTTTGGAAAGTGTCACATTCTACTACAAAATTAAGAATATCCTTTTTCATGCCTTCCTAGAAGAAGGAGTGCCTAGTGCATGCATAAGTTTTATGAAATCTTGAGTGACCTGTGAGAGGAGATGAATGCAACTTTGTCAATGTTGTTTGTTTTAAAACATAGTTAGGTACTAGAAAAAGGTGACCGTTATATAGCAAAGTATATTGTTGCCAACTGTAACCCCAGGGAGGGTTGGGATCCTCCTAGATTCTCTTGATGTGTTGAGATGTAGTAGCATTGGTTAGCCATTCTTGTCGTGCTTCCTCTAACCATTCAGGTGTTAGGGAGGATAAAGCAAAGAGGGATCCATCTTCCTCAAGTTTCCTTGACAGTGCAAGTTGGAACTACCACAACATTGTCTTTTCCCTTTTTGTAGATGATATCATATTCATAGCCAAGCATCTTAGTGATGCATGTATGTTGTTCCAGGGATGCAAACCTTTGATTCAAAAAATACTTTAGGCTATGTTGATCCATCTTGGTTTAGAAGCACTGCCTTGTGAGATACGACCACCATGTGTCAATTACATGTAGGATGGCTATCATTTCTTTCTAGTAGGTAAAATTTCCCAAATTCTTGTCACACAATTATTTACTAGTGAATGTTAAGGGTATTCCTTCTTGTCATGTCCCCATCCCAATGAGACTACTGGTTAGCAATGTTTCACCCACCTACTAGTTCCCTAGGTTGGGGAGGAGGCATTAAATTTTGTAATAACGGAGCTATGGGACCCAAGAGAACCCTAGTTTGTCATTTACACATTAAATTGGGTCATACCAATAATAAATACTAATAATAAATATGGAGAAAATAAAGTGGCATTTCTTCATGAGGACATTTGGAGGTTCATGGAGAACTTGGGTGGCTAAATTCTTCCTTATACATGTCATGACTTAACCCCAAATTCGAAATTATGAGTAATGAGATGTTCTTGAAAGGTGAAGAGGTGTCAAGTAAAATATCATGAGCCCAAGGATTTGAATAGGTGAAGATGAATAACTCCCCATGGAAGAGGAAGAGGCTAGGAAGAAACTAGGTGCCACTTGGAGAGAGATTCCATGTGTTTTATGACAACAATGATGGAAGATTCTATGACAAATCAGACCTGATTGCATACCTATGACAACATGACATGTCAGGGCTAAAAATAGCCTCCAATAGAGCACACTTGGGGTTTGGTGGTAGCAATTCGAATTTGGAGGAAGAAGAAGGGTTGAGGAGGACAAGTGTCAGGGAGGTTTCTAAACATCAAGGATGAGTTGGAGGAAGCCTATGGGGAGGGAATTAGAACTTGGAGTACCTTAGGAGGGCTATAAAAATATGTCATGAGGAATTAGAATGGATTTTTATCATTTGATAATTTTCCTTTGGCATTTTGGAAAGCACTAGCTTGTCCATTGCACGATGAGTGCTCAGTGAGCCAATTTCGAGAGAGTTGGATTCTCATCCAAGTTGGATGTTGGAGAGGCCACACTAACCTCTAATTTTGATCTGAATGGAGTGTTTTTATTGCAGATAATAGGTTTCTATTTTCCGTGACCCATCTCTCCTCCCATTCTCTCAATCCCTCCTTCAATATTCCATATTTCTCTATGATGGTGCACTTGTGTGAATGGTGGTTGCGCCTTGTTGAGTCCAGTATATTACCAAGCATGGGTGAATTATTTATGGATCTGTAATATGTCTCTCATCCTCTCTGTAATTTGAAATTAGCAGCAATTCATATGCAAATGTCCATGTTTTCAAGCTATGGTGTGACTAGTTTCCATGTGTTGGTTTCCCATTCCAATGGAGTTGTATATCTGATTTGTGTTGCAAATTGGATCTGATTTTATACATTGTTGGTGAGATATTAATATGCTATTAATGGTCTAAATTCCTTATAATATGTTCTTAACCATTACATACACAATTTATGAGTCAAAGTTAAGTTATTACATGTCATTTCCCTTAAGCAAATACCTTTGAATTTATGCATTCGAATATGAAGCTTGAAACCTATGTTGCATAACTCATAACCACACCAAATGAAAGTAAAAGAATTCTAATATCAGTCCCCATACTCTATTTGACAAGTTGGGAGGGTCGCATAGGAGTTGGAGAGCCATTTCGGCTCACACCTTAGGGGGAATTGCACAAAAAATTACTAGTAATTTTACCCTTTTTCCCAATGTCCCCAAATCGAGTTGTAGATGTCTATAACCTATTATAAAGTGACCAGAGAGTCCACTGAGCAATCCTAATACTCGCCATTTCATTCCCTACCAAATTTGATACCCTCTTGTTCCATTCAGGGTCCCTAGATTCAAAACTAGTCAAGATAATCTTTCCCCAAATTCCGCCCTTGTTTGCAAGTTTTGAATTGGGTCATTAGACTTCTTGCATTAAAAATGCACCCAAAATTTTTCATGAGACATCACATTCCAATATGAAAGTCTTAATAAAATCAGTAAAAACTAAGACTAAGGTGGTGCACATGGCTTGCTTTAAAACTAAGAATGCTTGTTTTTCCACTTCGTTCCATGCAACAAAAAAAATTCTAGTAGAGTTTTCAATGTTGAGGCTGCAATTTTACCAAAGTTCTTCACAAACTTCCTATAGTAGCTTGTATGGAATAAGGACCCACATAAGCTCTTTAAGGTTTTAGGGTGGGTCTATTCTTGCATTGTCACAATATTCTTGGGGTCCAATCTCACCCCATCTTGTCCAACAATGTGACTGAAGTATTTGAACTTTGAGACCCCAAAAGCACATTTGGAGCATTTAATGAACACTTGATGATCATGAAGGAGTTGCATGGTTTTATCAACATGTTGTACACTAGAATCCCAAGTTTTATTGTAAATCAAGATGTCATCAAAGAAAACCAACATAAAATCATGAAAATATGGCCTCAAAATTTTATTTATGAGGCTCTAAAAAGTAGAGGGAGCATTACAAAATCCAAAGGGAATTACCAAAAACATGTAATTCCCTTCATGTTTGCAAAAAGTTGTCTTTGGAATATTGACCTCTTTCATCTTGATCTGGTGGTATCCTGAACTAAAGTTAAAGTTTGGTGAAAATTTTAGCCCATGCAGCTCATCCAAAATATCATCAATGGTTGGGATGTGAAATTTATCTTCAATAGTCAACTTATTGAGGAAACAAAAATTAGGACACATGCTCCAAGTTCCTTCTTTGTTTAAAACCATGATCACTAGGGATGGATATAGACTAGTGTTGGGACAAATGACTCCTACCTCCAATAGTTCCTGAATGATATTTTTTATTGCATTATTTTGTGTAAATGGGTACATATATGGTCATGCATTTGGTGGTTGATCGTCGATAATCATTTTATTCTCTAGATGGGGGTAAACCATTTGGTGTCTCAAGGTTTTGTTGATGTTTTTCCAAAACCCTCTGCAAATTAGGATGGATTTTAGGTGTAGTGCTATCTAGATCTTGGATGACATGATTAGATTGGCATTTCTTTAATAATTTTACCATCTGATGAGAACTTAAAATTTCAGGGGATCCTGCCTAGAACCCTTTGACGATGTGAGTATGGGAGTCTTAAGTAAATCTCAAGTATAATTCCTTGAAGTCCATGGTAACTGGCCCCAATGTGCACAACCATTCTACCCCTAAAAATATATCAGAACCACATGTATCTGTGGTCAACATATGAGTTTTGTGATCATAGTCACTTGATTGGAGTCTCACATTTTCACAATAGCTCCACATTTCGTCATCCCGCCATTAGCTATCATATTTTGAAATTTTGGCACTGGGTGGACATAAGAATGGAGTTATTCAACCAAATGTTGATGAATAAAGTTGCAGGTGTTGTCGATGTCTACTAAGACTACTAATTTATGGTGCTTGATGTAGCCCAACAGTTTCAAGGTTTGGGGGGAGGAAATACCATATAAAGAATGACGATAGATGAGTGGTTATTCTTAATGACTTCAAGTTGCACTTTTCTTGTATGGGAGGAGTTTAGTCAACAACCTATGAATTAGGGGTATCTTCAGTAATGATGTTTTAAAAATTGGTATGAGCAGTCACATCAGTTTGAAATCAATTTGTTCTTTACATTTATGACCTGGAGCAACATTTTCATCACAATTATAGTAGAGTCCCTGCCTTTGTTGGTTTTCCATTTCTGATGGAGGTAGGCTTTGTACTTTTAATGGAGGAGAAGGAATTGACTTGTGTAGGGTATGAGAAGTGAATGAAAGAGGGTTGGTTGGTTTATGCATTGATCACCATTTATGCTTATAAATCCCTCTAATATGCCTCCAACTAGGTATCAGGACATTGCAATTTGACTTGTGCTTTAATCACCTTCTTGAGGCCACTATTGAAACATTATTTATAGAAATAATTCATTAAGTTCTTTGTATAGATGGATAATTTATGAAAAAATGAGAGAAATTCTGGGACTAAGGTCGTTTAGCATAACTAGGTAAGCCACTGCAAATTCATGAGTATCTCACTCGTAACGAGCATGAAGAGCTTTAACAAATAGAATCCATGTAATGCATTTCCCATAGGATTTTTTTACACCACTACCACTATTTCCATCGTTTGGGATCTAAATACAAAATTCCCACGGTAAGTTTCATCATGGCATCAGTAATGGCATAAAGGGAGAAGTAATGTTCCATTTGGGAAACCCATCCTAATGGGTTAGAACCATCAAATTTGTTCATGAAATCCACTTTAGGAAAACAGTTCTAGGTGTTATTATCCATGGAAGGTGGTTTATGGTTGTCAAGATATGGAGGGGTTTGTTAATGCCATAAATAGTCATGAGTGAGATATTTCTTCCTTGTGTGGCTCCCTTGTTGTTTATTCCAAGGATTTATTCATGAGGTGACTACTGAGCTAGTGCTTCATATACATCTTCCAACTTTATATCTAACTTATAGTATAGGCTACTTATTTCTTTATGAAGTTGACAGATCTCTCTCGCATATTGATCATGATTTTGATGTATTTTTTCCTAAAGAGTGTTATATTGTTTGTTTAGTGCATCAATATTCATGGAATTATTGTGGGGTCTTGCTAGATGGTTTATAAGTAGGAGGACCATCCACCATGGGGTGGTTGGGGGAGAGTAAGGTTTATAGGGTCTTAAAGACAAAAGAGTATCAAATGCTCTAGCTCTTTGATATACGCAAAGAGTCCAATATTAGTTCTTGGACCAATATCTCAAGGCATTGATTAAATAGGCTTGATTGTTCCTTTAATTGTACTACTTGACTACCCAAGTACTAGAGAGTGATATCCCCAAGTGTTGTTATCAGTGTACTATAACAACAAGATGGGTGATTAGGTTATCTAACTAAGGTTGGTTCTAGGTACACCGAAGGGAATTTTGATATACCCAAGGGCTTGTGGAAGTGAAATTTCATATACAGGTGTTTTCTAATGCAATACTACTCGAAGGGGTACCAACAGAGGTTATCAGGGTGTCTAACAATGTGACTTAGTACCACGTGTACCGCGTGTATGCTTCTCCAACTTCAACTTTACTCACAAAATGATAGATAGCTATGTTATTTAAACACATTGTAACACGTCTCTAAAAAAATTTTAAAAATGAGCTTGTTAATCCTGGAAAGAGATCTACAATTATTGGAAAATAAATTGCTTTTCAAGGTATGGTTTGAGGCTGAAATTTTGAAATAAGCATAACTCCTTGTAAAACCTTGATTTGGAGATGGTTATGAGGATTCTACAACTATGAAATTTCTATGCCTTTGAGTCTATTCTTTTTTCTAGTAGTTTGATATGTCTAATTTGCAATGCCATTGGTTTTATTGAATTCTAATGTGCCAAGAAAAAAATAGGGAAGTTTTCCTAAAACTTGTTGATTTTGGCCTCCTATGCGAACTTGTACGACCTGCCACACGTTCAATTTTTCAGAACTAAATATGAAATTTTTACCAAAAGCATTGTAGTCTGCCTTCTTTTAAATATATCTAGTGGCACTAAATTTGGATCTTTCAAATTTTAGTTATAACAATTTTACCTAGAACACATGCTTAAGGTTAGTTGTTTGGTCTAGTTAAAATACCTAACTTACACAAAGTGTATTCCGAAAGTATAATGATCCAGAAGCTGAAATTTTGAGTATAACGACCCAGAAGCTGAAATTTGGATACACGTTACTTTCACATGTTCTTGTTGTAACCTAAAAATTTCCAACCCTAAAACATTGCCGGAAAAAATGGAGAGAAAATGCCGAGATGACTCATTTGAAGGAACCAAACTGTAGGATTAAAAATTCTTCCCCTTCTTTGATCTAAGTAAGAGTTCTATTGATACCCAAAAATTTAGAGCAAAGGAAAAAAACACAAGAGAGAATTGATAAAACCGGAAAAAGCTCTCTTGTATAAAAGATATTAAAAATAGAGAGCTATGTTCACTTGTCTCTTGAAGGAGGAAACCTCCTAGAGAGAAACTCCAAATACAATGAAAATTCTTGACTATACGTTACATAGCTTGTACTACTCTATATATAGTCGTTCAATAACCGACAACCTAACTACTTGCGATCCCACGATTAATGAGGGTAAACCATCTAGGAGTATTTATTTAATAAATAGGGCCCTGTTACATTACATCACTACCTACTAACTATCTAATGGACCTTATGGCCTTGTACATTAATAAAGTAGCAAGGTTAGGGTAGTGCCCTAACAGTCCCTTGTTTGATTTCTTATGGGATATGGATAGCTACAAATCTAATGGTTTTTCAAAAATTTGAGTAAACCCTTACACATTTGGCACATAAAATAAGAGTGGCCATGAACAAAACCATCAATCTCCTAAGATTAAAAAAAAAACTTAGGAACTTAACCATACCGTTTATTGACAAAGGAAACCCTTAGGTCATTTTTTATGGAGCAAGCCAAGGGGTAACACATATATGTGTTCTTGAAGAGTTCCCTTTTAGAGACATTCAATATTACTTATGTTTAAAGTATGTTGTTGGGAAAGGAACAAACAATAGTGTATAAATGTATGCACTATGGATCCTTTTCAAATCAACATTTGACAAGGGTTTCAATCAATTACAAGCATCTTGGAGATCCAAATATTGTGATTAAGTGGGCTAAGCAATGTTACACCATTCAAAATATAGGGTTGATTCCCATAAATAATCAAATTCAAGAGGTAAAATGTAATTTCACAAAATTTTATTTTACTCATGTTTACCAAGATTTTAACAACCAAGTTGATCAATTATCAAAGAAAGCATTACTTTCACAGGAGGGGACCCTCATTGAACATGATTTTTGGAGAGGCATTGTCCACTCAATTACTAAAATTCCTATATGTTAAATTTGATAGTTACTAAATTCGGTAGCACTCAATAAGTTTCAATTCCAAAGTCTAGGGTTTATGGAGTTAATGAAGAATTATTTAACATTATATACTTTTTCATATAAATACAAAAATATAAGTAAAAGATGGAATACTTACAAAAATGATTGTAACTATAACATAATAAGAAAGGAGGTAGATGATACCACAATACTCTTTCATCAATGATATGCAAAGTCTTTTATTTATAGTAAATGCATATTTGATTTCAATTTCTAAAATATCAATACCAATGTTTTTTTCATCACGCGGAATAGGCACATTTTACAGTCTAGTAAGGGGATGTGTAACTCCTTCCATGCTCATCTTGCAACTAACATGTGTCCTCTTTAAAAAATAATAAAATATCATAAAAGATAACATGACAACTATTTAAAACATTTACAAAGGCATATATATAAAACAATAAAAATTAGATAAATTAAAAATTTCCTCAATATTTACACTCTAAAAGGAGGTTTGCATCTCAAAATATTTGATTTCTTAGACTCTTGATAATCCCCTTTTAAAATATATCTATCCTAATTAAAGAATTTACAAACATCCATTTTAATATATAGAAAAAAAAGTTTTTCTCTCTTTACATAAAAATAAAAAATTAGAATTATATCTCTTCTAGAGTGCTATCTCACTGGTGGCTCAGGCCTCGGAAGGGGGCCTTCTTCGCCCTCCACCTAAGCTGTGCAAGAAGAACCCAAAGACGATCCCAGGGAACAGTAAAGCTTCATAAGGTCTTTCTGTCTAAGTGCAGGTAGTCCGCATCTTCACATACATGGATTTAATGAATGGTATTAAATAATCCTCAAAACATAAATTTTTAACCAAGTTTTGTCTAATTAAACATTCACAAAGTGATTTGGATTTATCATCTCACAATGTTTTCAAGTAACCTATAATTTTTTTGTGATAAAAGGTGGAAATGTGTAAAATCTTTATAATACTTCATCACATCATGTGTATATTAAAATATTTGTCTTTTTATTTAAAAATAATATAATCCATTTAAAAAAAAATGGTAAAGTATTTAAAAATTTAACTAAATAGTTAGTGAAACCATCCCATCTCCATCAAGAAAACTAAACTTTACTTGGAAAAAAATTAACCACTAACTAAACAAAAAAAATCCATAGAATCCATAAAGGAAAAGTGATAAATCAAAGAGAAAGTGGCAAAATATAAGTCACAAGCCCAATGTTATTGTTCCCCTGCACTTTCATAATGTTATTGTTCCCCTGCACTTTCATAGGTGCTTCCTTGCTATCATCACTTACTACTATTAGGTGAGCTCAACAACTTTAATTCAATATTAAATTTGATCCATAAATGACAAAATCTCATTGACATATAATTCAATTTTAAGGTGATGACGATAATATAAAAATAAAATAAAAACCCTCATTCTTAATTATTTAAATTTATTTGTTGGCATGCACATTTTATTCAACAAATTCAGGAAGAAGTGTCTCCTCCACACTTCACTTTTACTTTTAGAAAGACCTCTTTCAAGTATGACATCTATAATTTTGAGAAAAGTTGTATATATTCTCTCTTTTTTGGTATAAAATTTAAATGTTAATTTTGATAAACATTATTTTTTGTAAATTGATTTATCTATATATTTTTTTTAATTAATATCCATCTTTTTTTTTATGTTTGTCTTACATTTTTATAAAAATAACTTTTTATAATGATCAATAATTTTGAAACTAATATAATTTCTTTCATGGTGCACTCCTTTGTCCATCTTTGTCATAATACTTGAATTCCCACCACCCTAACACAACATCTTCATATCTTCTTGGTTTGACTTTCTTATTGCCATAACTACAGTTTGACACCCTAAGTCAACTTTCTTATCACCATAACCACAATTTGACACCCTAATTCTAACGTTAGTAGTTGATGGTGTAAATCTGAGCCTAGTGTTAGTAGTTGATGGTGTAAAGCTTATAATTGTGCATTTTGGTTGTTATATAGAATACAATAATTATAATTATTTATCTTTCACAACATACAACTTAACTTCCTAGATATACTTTTAATGTGAGATGATTTTTTCCAAAATGTTTAACTCTAAGTCTCTATTTTCATGTTTTTGAATTTGGCAATATTACATGCCTTTCTTTGAGGCATGCATTGATATGGACATCTATTTTCATGCTAGTAAATTTAGTGACATCCTTCTTATCATCATAACAATCGTTTGACACCCTAAGTATAGTATTAGTAGTTGATGGTGTAAAGTTCATTATTGTGCATTTTGGTTGTCAAATATAACAAAAAAATGTAGAAAATCGACAAAAATCAGACCTTGGTCATTCAGACATTTTGTCAAACACTTAGTTTAACCTAGATTTCAACCTTAAATTGTCATTAATAAAAAATACTTCACATGCATTTAAACCAACAACCATGAAGCTGAAACACTGAAACTAAGTATGTTTTGTAGCGGAAAAGGACATATAACAATAGACTAATAAACCATTTAAACAACAGAATTTTGGTCAATATGACCCTAGAAAAAACCCTGTGGGGAAAACTAGTCCAAGAGTATTTTATTTCAGCATTTTCAGGCAAAAATATTAATTTACAGCAGCATTTAACAAGCAATAAATGATTGTATCAGCACCTCAACATTTGTGCAGCACCTCAAAAAATGTGCCCAAACAACACTACATCATGTACGACCTCCACCACAACAACACCTTCTCGAAATTCATGTCCATCTCCTCAATTTTTGTTCCCAACAAATAACACCTTGAAATCCGTACAGACATAAAAGTACGACCTAGCAGTATGACCTAGCAATCCATACAATACGAACAAACAAAAAAATGCTTCTTGGGAAGCATTTCTTTCCTTGGGATTCGTGCCCTCTCCTTGAGAAATTTGCTCCCTCTCTGTGAAAATCAAACTTACCAAATTCTCACTCTTAGAAAATGCCTTCCTTGTCTTGCACACTACCCTGGGCTCTCTCTTATAACAAGAAAGCGACTTTTCACCTTCCCCAATCCCTAAATCCAAAGGACAAGATTTAATCTTGCCTATACATGATCAACAATTGAGATACTTACACTCCAAAATCGGTTACATTTATTTTTAATAAAGTTACTATTCACTTTATAAAATAAATGTACTTTATCTCTGAAAGTCACTTTATAAAAATAAAACAAGGGAATACTTTATAAAAAGTCACATTACATAAGGGTCACTTTAAAACAACTTTATAAAACATCATTGCAAAGTCAAGTAGACTAGCTAGTGCATGGTCACTTCCACATACAAGACAAAAACATGTAGAGTGCCTCCAAAGCTAAAATAGCTAACACTCCCTCTTAGAGAGGAAGGTACTCACTTCCATTATCATCATCAGGTGTCGTCCTCAAATCCATCACACTGTTCGCAATAGGAGCTCCCTCTGAACCTGGAACTAATGCTACTACCTGCATGGACTCGAATACGAAGACAACCTCATGGCAGCCACCCTGAACCCTGAGCTCCTAGGAGAATCCACTCTCCAATCTTGACAATTGGTCCACTCATACTGGATTAGCCTCTTTCCAGTACTCAGAAGAGGCTCCCTCTCTTCTATCATAACTCGAGACTGTAACCTTGGCACCACTCCAACCTCAGGAGCCTCCTGCTCCTCGTATGACTACTCATCAACTGTGGGCTATGCACTGAACTTATACATCTCACCGAACTGATCACCAATCAACTATGGATCAACCAGTCTCACTCTCTCTGAGTATATATAGACATGTCCTAAATCATCTCTATCTGGAAATATGTACACATGTCCCCTCCGGAACAATTTTGAATACCCTACTTCCTCCAAGGACGAGGTTGAGAGCAAGTTAACCCTCATCCCTAGAACAAAGAGAACCCCATCCTGCTTGATGTATCCTCCATGACAAAGTTGAAGTCTGACATTTCCAACTCCTTGTATTGTACATGCCCGTTCCCCTTTTGACTGAACAAACTAGTCTAGACTAGTCTTAGAAATGATATAGAATATATGTCATATTCCAGTCATATGATGAGAGGCTCCACTGTCAATATACCAACTACCATTCTGAACAACTCCATTGCTACCGACACTAGAAATAAGGGAGAACAACGAGAACTCCTTCTCGAATATTCTCACAAAGTCCTCTACCTCTGCTGAAGCTGCAACAATTGTATCCTCCTCCTCCTCTTCCTCCTCCTCCTTCTTCTCAGGACACTAAGAAGCAAAGTGGCCATATTGGATGCAAGAAAAACATCAAACTTTTCTAAAGTCCTTCTTGGACTTCTTCTTTCTCTTAGCAGCAAGAGCAACATTTTCTTCTTCTTCCTTATGGCTTGACGAACTATCCTGCACCAACCCCCTCCAAGTCTCTTCCTACACAAAATCATCCTAGAGACAATCCCGGGAAGGCATGTTCTCCTTGGAAACAATAGCTTCGACAAAAACAGCCCATGGCTTGGCCATGCCATTTATGGTTGTCCTCACAAGTTCATTGCCCGAAACAGTCTCCCCAATAGCTGCAAGCTGATTCCTCACTTATGTGATCTTCGTAAGGTAAACATTCACACTCTTATCTTCGATCATTTTGATACTCTTCAACTTTTCCCTAAGTACCATCTTTTGGTTCTTATTGGAGCTTTGGTACATATTGGTCAAGGACTCCCACATAAGATAAGCATAAGCCTTACTCATAATGTGCAGAATAACATAATCCTTTACAACATTAAGGATGATTCTCTTCTCCTTTATGTTCTTCTTATTGAAGGAAACCAATGCAATAACATCAGTAGGAATTTGATTTGGATTAGCTGTAGTATAGTTCACCAACTCGTCCCACAACTCATTTTGTTGCAGTATGAGCACTATTCTCGCCTTCCAAGGGACAAATTTTCTAGCCCCATCCAATCTATCCTCGTGCTATCCTCCAACCTCAAATTGGTAGCCATCTCAGAGACTAAAAATAGTCCACCAAAAGAACAAGAGTTTCACTCTTTCCATGCCACCTGCAAATCACATGTAGATACGGTCTTCCAATACACAAGTTGTTAAAAAAAACAACAAGAAACCTATCCCAACAACTCAACAAGTTGTTAAAAAAAAACAATAAACCTTTCCCAACAACTCAACAATATTGTTGCACCCACAATCAGTTGTTATCACAGAGCCTTAACTCTGATATCATGTAGAAAATTAACAAAAATAAGATCTCAGTCATTCAAACATTTTGTCGAACACTTAGTTTAACCCACATTTCAGTGTTAAATTGTGATTAATAAAAAATGATTCACATGCATTTAAACCAACAACCATGACGTTGAAACACTGAAACTAAGTTTGTTTTGTAGCGGAAAAGGACATATAATAGTAGACTGATAAAGCATAGAAACAACAGAATTTGGTCAATATGACCTTGGAAAAAACCCCTCTGGGGAAAACCAGTCCAAGAGTATTTTATTTCATCATTTTCGAGCAAAAATATTAATTTATAGAAGCATTAAACAAGTAATAAATGACTTTACCAACACCTCAAAATTCATGCAGCACCTCAAAAACGTGCCCAAACAGTTGTACGGTCTCCACCATAGCAACAACTTCTCAAAATTCGTTCTCAGCTCCTCGATTGCATGCCCAATAAATAACACCTCGAAGTTCATGTAAACAGAAAAGTACAACCTAACAGTACGACCAAACAATCCGTACAGTACAACCCAATAGAAAAATGATTGTTGGGAAGTGTGCCTCTCCTCGAGATTTGTGCCCTTCATTGAGAAATTTGCTCCCTTTATTTGAAAATCAAACTTGTCAAATGCTCACTCTTGGAAAATGTTTCCCTTGTCTTGCACACTACCCTAGGCTCTCTCTTATAACAAGAAAGTGACTTTTCACCTTGCTCAATCCCTAAATCCAAAGGCCAAGATTTAATCTTGCCTTTACATGATCAACAGTCGAGATACTTTCCCTCCAAAATTGGTTACATTTGATTTTTAATAAAATCACTATTCACTTTATGAAATAAGTGCACTTTATCTCATAAAGTCACTTTATAAAAATAAAACAAGGAAATAATTTATAAAAAGTCATATTACATAAGATTCACTTCAAAACAACTTTATAAAACACCATTACAAAGTCCAGTAGCCTAGCTAGTGCATGGTCACTTCCACATACAAAAGAAAAATATGTGAAGTGCCTCCAGAACTAAAATAACTAACAAAAAATTATGATTATTTATCTTTCATAACATACAAGTTAACCTCCTAGATA
The DNA here is from genome assembly GCA_001517045.1 of Pseudotsuga menziesii. Classification (NCBI taxonomy): domain Eukaryota; kingdom Viridiplantae; phylum Streptophyta; class Pinopsida; order Pinales; family Pinaceae; genus Pseudotsuga; species Pseudotsuga menziesii. The sequence goes on along the minus strand of LPNX010081752.1, from coordinate 470,517 downwards.
TACTTTTAATGTGAGATGATTTTTTTCCAAAATATTTAACTCTAAATGACTATTTTAATGCTTTTGAATTTAGCAATATTACATACCTTTCTTTGACTATTGGACATATATTGGTATGGACATCTATTTTCATGCTAGTAAATTTAATAACATTGTAAGTGATTTTTTTTTTTTGAAATTAGATGATTTGAATTCAATTAGCAACATCTTTAGTGACGTTGTCATAAGAAAATTTCACAAGAGGATTCAATATTCTGTGGCAAAATCCATAACATTTTCTTGACACTATCACAAGTTTGGATGTAGTAGGGATTCAATGTAATCAATATATACTACCTTTTTGGGCATTGTGTTGCAATTATTTGGTTGTCACTATAATAACTACCTTTTTGGGCATTGTGTTGCAATTATTTAGTTGTCACTATTATAACAAGTGAAAGAAGAGTTTTGCAAATGTATTAGCTTTTGCTTAATGTTATTGGCTGTGAAGTCATTATTAAAGGGCATTAGTAATATATAAATCAAAAGGTAAAAAATCAACATTATTTATGTATGGCTCTTCATCTTTTGTTGTGTAATATTTTTAAGTTTTAGGTTCTTGTTACTTCTACCTTCTCTGTTTTTATTATTTATTATTGTAACACATTCATTACATTACCATAGTCACTTTATCAACTATTTTTTTAATTAATATATATTAACAAAGTGTTTACATATTAAAGAATATGTTAATTTTCTGATGATAATAAAATCTATATCTGATAAAATTTTCAATAAGTTTTTTTATTTTAAAATTGTAATATTAAAATTTGTATATAATAAAATAATAATTTATTTTTAAAGTCACATTCTAACTCAATATTGAAGTGACTCTTTAAAACTTTCACATAATAAGATAAAAAATTCATTACTTAATATTTTAAATATTAAATTTAAATTTAGGTATATATATCATACTTTTTCCTTTCAAATTAGAACATGCAACATAAAATATAATAAAAATGACAATATTACAACATCAAAATTTTAAAATTTTTTTTTTTAAACTTTTTGAAAAAGGGTTCATTGTTTGTTAAAAGGCAGGATAAAAGACAACTAAAACTCCGTATTAAATTTCTTAAAAAAGATTATTATTTTAAATTTTAAATTTTAAAACTATCTACATAGATAAAATTACAATTTAAACATTCCAAATCAAGATTTCGGCAAAAATTAGTCTCCTATTTAAACATTCAAAATCAGGATTTCTACGAAAATTAGTCTACGATTTAAAGACTCCAAATTACTATTTCTACAAAAATTAGTCTGCCGGATTCCGGCGGGTGGGGTGCGTTTTGGTTAGCGCTTATACTGCCCCGTTCAATGAACAGTCCGGAGGGCCGGACGTGGGGAACAATATTTACCGTACGATGTACTAAACGGCGGCAAAACGGCTAGCAATTGCGGAGGACGTTGACCACGCAGAGGATCGATTTACCGGCAAGTCGCTTTCCACCAGGAAAAACATTTAAATATATAAAGAAAAAGATAGAGGAATGAACGAGGAAGCTTCGTCAAGTATATGCCTGGGCAGAGTATCTGTGCAGTGCTGGCTTGAAATGCTGGTTGCTTGTAGTATAAGTATTTAAATTGCGGTCATGTAACCAAATTCAGAAGAGGGTAGCCACCGCAAGCTTCTTATTCTCTTTCTTTATGATAGAATCGATTCGTTGGATCGTGCACCGTCTCTGCAGAGGCGAATTTCATGGCTTCTTTGGCGTAAAATTAGAGGCATTGGCGGGCAAGTGTCGGATTCTAGGTATGTTTTTCGACGCAGGTCAGGGGGTCGAAGCTAGTAGGCTTATTTTTTTATTATTATGCATTTTGTTTCTTCTTGAATTGTTACTGTTTGACCCAGATTTGGTATGTATGTATGGTCTGTGTATTGTTTGTGGATGATTTTGAAACAGTTTTGTTAATTTGGTTTCTGATAGGTTAATGATGGAGTGTTGTTTTTGGAACATTTTATTTTTCCTTTATTTTTTAGGAGACTGAAGTGCCTCTTGTAGTTCATACTACTTTTTAACTGGTGAGATCTGGTTATATTTGGCGTTCATAAAGCAGCTTTATCCATGCAGGAAGATTTGAAAATTGATTTCTGCTAGTAGTCATGACAGGGAATATAGGGTTAAAGATAAATTTGCTATGTTGATGTCAATGACCAGCAGTTAGTTATGCATGTATAAGGGATAATTAAACGCGCAGTCTCCTATTTTGGTGTTTCTATTTCATATCGTAGTAAGGAAAATCCTGGTTAGATTAGTTGTTTGAAAAATATTAAGCTCTCTGCATATGGGCACTTGTGCAGAGTGGGATGAGAAGGTGGCAGAAATCAGCTAAGGTATTTCTGTTGGTGATTTTTCTTTTGTTTCTTAATTTTAATATTTTGGCTGGTTTTATCCATTAGACGTTTGATGTAGAACTGTTATGCCATATTAGGGTTCATAGGTTTTAGAAAAAAATATTATGGTCTGTTTGAGACTTGAGCTGTTAAAGATCCTAGAGTCTGTGACAGGTAGCAGTTTTGTATGATCATCTTGAAATTGTACTTTGTTTGACAATTGATTAGCTGATTCTTGTTGGAGTTGTCTCTTTTTTGGTTTTTGGACTTGAAATTGTTTGGTTGGATTCTAGGTTCTGTTTATTTGGTTTCTGAAATGCAGTGCTGATACAATATACTAAGAGTTTGTTATCTTGTCGAAGCTAGAACATTCTGGCTTGAATTATATCCTGGAGCTTGTAACACAGTTCATGCCTTGACTGTGAGTGGAAGCAGTTTTGCAGGTTTGACTTGAAATTGTGCTGTTGTCTTACTTTTTTTCTGGCAATTGATTATCCATCAAGTCTTGTTGGAGTTGCAGTTTTTCCAGTGGTTGAATTCTTTGCGTGGAATAACTGATTTTTTTGGTTGGGTTCTAGGGTCTGTTTAGTTGGTTTTTGATAGAGGTTGTTAACTTTTTGTAACCAGAACGTTCTGTTTGGAATCATATCCAAGAACTAGTAACAGTTTGTGTCTTGATTGGTAGTCACAGCAGTTTTGTGCAATTGTCTTTATATTGTACTGTTTTGTTACTTTTTTTTCCAGCAATTGATTAGTCGTCAAGTCTTGTTGGTGTTGCATCCTTTTCAGCCGTTGGATTCTTTGTTGGATTCTAGTGTCTGTTCAGTTGGGTTTTGAAAACCAGTGCTGATAAATATATTAAGAGGCTGTTAACCCGTTGAACAGGAACATTCTGTTTAGAAATATGTCTGAGAGCTTGTAACATTTTTTTTGTTGATTGTGAATGACAGCAATTTTGTAATGATTGTCTTGAAATTGTACTGTTTTTTTTTCTTCCAGCAGTTGGATTCTTTGTCAGCAATAATTGATTTTTTGGTTGGATTCTAGGGTACATCAGTTGGTTTTTGATACTAAGAGGTTGTTAAATTGTTGAAACTGGAACATCGCTGTTTGGGAATGTTTAACCAAGAGCTTGTAATAGTTTGTGTCTTTAATTCTAGGGATTTCTGTGGGAAGCTGTATTATCAAAAAATGATGCTACTCAATAGTTGTTCATGTTTCTTTTCTAGGTTTGAATGTTCGGTCCTAGGGTTTGTCTTATTGCAGCATTATCAGAGGGCTTTATTTTCCTGCAGCTTTCTATATATGAGTGATCATCTGTTGGCAGTCTCTGGCTTTGGCGTGATGATCTTATGATCAAGATTGTATCAGGACTGCTTATGGAGCATATTATCTATGAGCCAACCTTTTGTTCAATTTGAATTTGAATTAATGTTTTGGTTGAGTTTTTAGCTTCTTGATGTTTGAAATGGAATCTATAACAAACTTTTTCAGGTTTGCGAATTGAAATTAAATTCATTCATTCCAGAACAGAATTTGAATTTGAATTTCATCAATGCTTGAACAGCCTTTCTAAATCCAGTCGTTTCTTGGCATGTAGAACTGTAGTTGAAGCTCGTGTCCAAGGTTATCAGGCTTCTTTAAAGCGTTGATGCTGGAGATTTTCAAACCCATTATATCTCTGCTTGGTGGAACAATTTGTTTGAATTCAGATCCTGGTTATCTATTCACAATCCATGGAGGAAAAGCCATACACTGCTTGGTCGAAAACTGTTGAACAGTGTCTGCAAGAATATGATGTGAGCTTAGAGAAAGGTCTAAGTTCTCATGAAGTGGAGAAACGGCGTCAAACATATGGATGGAATGAGCTCCAGAAGGAAAATGGTACACCTTTGTGGAAGCTTGTACTGGAGCAATTTGATGATACACTTGTTAAAATACTTCTGGTGGCAGCTGGCATTTCATTTATTCTTGCCTACTTGCATGGTAATGATCCGTCCGAGACAGGCTTAACAGCCTATGTAGAGCCGCTGGTAATTGTCTTGATTCTCATCCTTAATGCCATTGTTGGAGTATGGCAGGAGAGTAATGCTGAGAAGGCTTTGGAGGCTCTCAAAGAAATGCAGCCTCACCAAGCAAAGGTCTTAAGAGATGGATGTTATATTCTAGATCTTCCTGCCAGAGAACTTGTTCCGGGAGATATAGTGGAACTGAGGGTAGGAGACAAGGTTCCTGCAGATATGCGAATTGTGTCCCTCAAGACATCAACCATTAGGATGGAGCAGAGTTCCCTGACTGGAGAGAGCATGCCTGTGATTAAAAGCACAAATCCAATTCCTGTGAGTGACTGCGAGTTGCAGTCAAAAGAATGCATGGTATTTGCAGGAACTACAGTTGCCAATGGCTGCTGCACTAGCATTGTAGTGAGCACTGGCATGTCTACAGAGATAGGGAAAATTCAGGCACAAATTCAGGAAGCTTCAATGGAAGGTGTTGATACGCCTTTGAAAATTAAGTTAGATGAATTTGGTGAAAGACTGACAACAGTGATTGGTGTTGTTTGTCTTCTTGTCTGGATCATCAACTACAAATATTTTCTGTCATGGGATGTCTTAGATGGTTGGCCAAGAAATATCAGATTCTCATTTGAGAAGTGTACATACTACTTTAAGATTGCTGTAGCTCTGGCAGTTGCTGCTATACCAGAGGGATTGCCTGCTGTCATTACTACGTGCTTGGCTCTCGGGACTCGTAAGATGGCCCAAAAGAATGCTATTGTGCGAAAGCTTCCTAGTGTGGAAACACTGGGTTGTACCACAGTGATTTGCTCTGATAAGACAGGCACTCTTACAACTAATCAGATGTCTGTCTGTGAATTAATGGCCATAGGGTATAGTGCTGGTTCACTTCAAGAGTTTCATGTTGAAGGAACAACATATAATCCTGAGGAGGGAAGAATATTAAATTGGCCAGAACATAATATGGATGAAAACTTGGAAACTCTAGCGGAAATTGCTGCAGTTTGCAATGATGCGGGGATATCTTGTCAAGGTCATCAATTCCATGCTACTGGAATTCCGACTGAGGCAGCTCTCAAGGTTAGAACTTAACTAAATGATTGATTTATTTATCAGTTGTCATGTTATGTATTACCACGTGAAAAACATGAGGGCCAATTTCGAAGTACTTAAATTGGTAATGAAGAACATTCTGCAGAGGAATAATGGACGGAATGAAATTTACAAACTGTGAAAGGGGAAGAAAAAACACCCTAAGCACTCGTTTTAGTTGAGATACAAAATTCTGATTATATGATTCTTTGGGGTCTCTTGAAGAAATCAGACATCGGATTTGATATGCTATTTGTTGTTCTAACTTCTAACATAACCTACCTATTTCTTTCATGTTTGTTGTATGAAGGTCTTGGTTGAAAAGATGGGAGTTCCAGATAGAAAGGCAGGTGATGAAAGTGCCATTGTCAATTGTGGTACAATAAAATTACGTGAGTGCTTATGCCCATAATCTGCTTTAGTCAAGATATTTAGTATTTAATTTAGTATTTTTATTTTACAGCAATGCATTGTAAGCTGGAGTTATATCTACTAATTTGTTGAGCCTCATCTTTGATTTGTTATAGGTAATTGTGAATGGTGGATACAAAGATCAAAGAGGTTGGCTTTGTTGGAGTTTGACTCTATTCGGAAATCTATGGGTGTCATTGTCAGGGAAACTTCTGGACAAAATCGTCTCTTAGTGAAGGTTGTTACTTGCATTGTTATAATATATAATTTTCATGTTTCTTTGATTCTACAAAGTTATAGATTAAACTCTGTTTATCCAACATGTGACATGCTTCAGTCATTTAACTTCCGTAAAATACATCCTAACAATTGCCCATTTCAGTTGATATATCTTATATTTTTGTTCTTTGTCATAAACATTACTCTTGGTTTGAGTTCTTTGTTTTTTGTGTACTTTGTCATACATTTTCTTCTTGTAAATCACTAGGATAATGGTAAGGCCTGATATGGCTTTGTTAAAGGATAAGTTTAAAACTAGTGACCTGAAAACGTCTATTTCATATTCTCCTAAACTACTTGTTACAATGTTTCTTTAATTTATATGCCTTAGTGTAACTTCATATGAGTAGCTATATTTTTAATCTTCCTGGAAAATATTGCCATGGGAATCAGTACTTGAAAGATATGTAGCTGAAGATTCTAGCTTATTAAAGGTCATCTAAACCATGGATATCAGGTTGTCTGCTATCCACTAGCAAAACAGGTTAGGCTTCATTGTTTGGTGATATTAATGTTTAGCTTTTTGGCAGGGTGCTGCGGAAAGTCTGATCGAAAGGAGTGCATTTCAACAACTTGCAGATGGATCAATTGTTGAATTGGACCATGCATCAAGAGAATTATTAATGACGAAGCTTCACCAAATGAGTTCAAAAGCTCTGCGTTGTTTGGGCCTGGCATACAAGGAAGATTTGGGAGAGTTCAGTGACTATGATGGAGAGAAACATCCTGCTCATCTGAAATTGCTGGATCCAGCCAATTATTCTGATATAGAAAGCAACCTTATCTTTGTTGGCGTTGTTGGAATAAGGGTTAGTTCTGTCCATTTTACGGACCTTTTTATACTTTATTCTTGCTCCTTTTCCGCCCTGGGTCTGTGAAGGCTTTTCCTATTCTTTTGAAGGTGTTTTATTCTTTTCGAAGAACATACTAATATGACTTACATTGACTTAACAGGATCCTCCTCGTGAAGAAGTCCATAAGGCAATAGAGGATTGTAGAGACGCAGGTATTCGAGTAATGGTGATTACTGGCGATAATAAGACCACAGCAGAAGCCATATGTAGGGAAATTGGTGTGTTCTATGAAGGAGAGAATCTCAGTGGTAAAAGTTTCACTGGAAAAGAATTCATGGCACTGCCTATAGGTAAGCGTGCTGAAATCTTGGCAAAACCTGGTGGACGGGTTTTCTCTCGAGCAGAACCAAAGCATAAGCAGGATATAGTCCGGATGCTCAAAGAAGCTGGCGAAGTTGTGGCAATGACTGGAGATGGCGTCAATGATGCACCTGCTTTGAAGCTTGCAGACATCGGAATCGCCATGGGAATTGCTGGAACAGAGGTATCATAGTCTTCTCTTTGATAGTATTATCTATTTACTTCTTTCCATCTTTTGTCATTCCCCTCACTGATTTCTTAGGTGTTTACTTTGCCAGAAACTCTTAATTTATGTTTGGAAGGAAGATTTTATACTGACACACACTGAAAGTGGTATAGGACGAAGTCCCCATTTCAAAAAAAGAGGCTCAAGTATCCTAGTATTCTCTTTGATAGTATTATCTATTTACTTCTTTCCATCTTTTGTCATTCCCCTCACTGATTTCTTAGGTGTTTGCTTTGCCAGAAACTCTTGATTCCATCTTTTGTCCTTCCCCTCACTGATTTCTTAGGTGCTTTCTTTACCAGAAACTCTTAATTTATGTTTGGAAGGGAGATTTTATACTTACACACACTGAAAGTGGTATAGGACAAAGTCCCCATTTCAAAAAAAGAGGCTCAACTATTTTTGTCAAATATTATGACGCTGCCCAAATGCAATTATGAGTTGTTTCGAGGTTTAAACACAAATATCCAAACACTCGGAACAACATAGAGTGAACCTCTCTGGGGCAGATTTCTATATTTTAAAAGGCATAGCAAACTTGAAAGTCAAGATGTTAACTTTGTGGATATTTTTAATTTGGAAAGGTTAATAAGAGTATGTAAATGTTCATTCTTGCACCAAGCTTGAATGCCTGAGTTGGACGGCTTCATTTCTTCATATTTAGACGAATTTAAAGTCTAAACACTGATCCATCCATTCCATTGCATGTCAACAGTCATGCACATTGTTTTCATCTGAACCCTAAAGTTTTTTGTAACTTCCGATGGAAATGATTTATTTTGGATAACAAAATATCTAACAAAAAACTAAATTCAGCAAGTTTTACGTAGTCATAAAGATTGCTTCTTTATGACTTTAATTTAGTTGCCCTCCATCATTTACAATGAATACTATGAAACAACTCCCTGCTCTGTTGGAAATGAATATGATAAGTTACAGGGGATAAGATGACAAAAGACAAATAAGTACACAGGGGATAGTACCAAGCATATTCCAATACAGCTGGATAAAACTAGAATTTGCCAATAGGTATTGCACACTTTCTCATATACATCAGAAGTTAGAACCTTATAATGTGATGATTCCAATGTGCGTCGTTTGTCATTGTTCTCTAAGGTTACATGCAGGAACCACTATTGTCATTATTCTTTAAGGTTACATGCACCACTAGAATTTTTAGCATTTTCCAATAGCTATAGGAGTAATTAACTGTGCCATCAACAATCATTTCGGTATCCAAGTGAGGTTATCCAGGTTTTTTTCCTTGTTATTGCACTGTAAAAAGCAAGGGCATTCTACAGCCTAGGAAAAAAAGGTGTTGTCACATCCATAGGTGGAAGTGGGTATCTCTATTAAATCAATTTTATTTTCTAAATTTAAGATCTGAATGTAAAAACAAAAAAACAGAAAAAACTATTCACATAAATCCATCTTAAACCCTGGATCTTTTAACAAGCAAGAAGATCTGGTTAGATCCACTAGAATTTTTAGCATTTTCCAATAGCTATAGGAGTAATTAATTGTAGCCATCAACAATCATTTTGGTATCCAAGTGAGGTTATCCAGGTTTTTTTCCTTGTTATTGCACTGTAAAAAGCAAGGGCATTCTACAGCCTTTTCAAAAGGTGTTGTCACATCCATAGGTGGAAGTGGGTATCTCTATTAAATCAATTTTATTTTTTAAATTTAAGATCTAAATGTAAAAACAAAAAAACAAAAATAACTATTCACATAAATCCATCTTAAACCCTGGATCTTTTAACAAGCAAGAAGATCTGGGGCTCACACTTTTCTTTAATCTCTATCTGATTAATAATCCACAATTAAGATGGATCCATTCAAATAAATTTTTTTTCTCCATTTAAAGGGTCAATCATAACAGTTTAAACAGAGTTCAATTTTACTGTCATATAACAACTTTGAGGCTTATAAGCTGTATACGCATTTCTTTTTTTGTTTCAGGTTGCCAAGGAAGCATCAGATATGGTTTTAGCTGATGATAATTTTAGCACTATTGTTTCTGCTGTTGCAGAAGGCCGTTCCATCTACAATAACATGAAAGCTTTCATAAGGTATCCGTTTCTGCTTCTGAGATACAAATATGAGATGAATTTGAAAAGTGTATTATACTTGGTATGGAGTTATTGGTTGGTTCCTTCTTTTTCCCTGTCCTAGCGTGGCGTATTTTCTTGTACTCTTATTCTTTTACATTCACTACAGGTACATGATATCATCTAATATGGGTGAGGTGGCTTCCATATTTATAACTGCTGCATTAGGCATGCCGGAAGGCTTGATACCTGTGCAGCTTCTGTGGGTGAATTTAGTCACAGATGGTCCTCCAGCAACAGCTCTTGGCTTCAACCCTGCTGACGTAGATATAATGCAAAAACCACCTCGTAAAAGCGATGATGCACTGATTAGTGCATGGGTGTTTTTCCGTTACCTGGTATTTATCCTTACATTTTGTTATTTGTTTCATTTTCTTTTTAACCTAAAATGTTTAACATTCTGCGCATGGATGTTTTCAGTGCTTATACCTTGTGTGTAAAGTTTCTGGAATTTCAATGTGTTATAGTCTAGAAAATTTCAAAATAACAACTTTTTAAGTGGACACTTCACCTATTATTAGGGTTGCAATGTTTAACATTTTTTCATATAAAAAAGCTAGTGCTTTTCTGGTCCTTTGAAAAAAATAAAAATAGAAACCAAGAAAAATAATGATAATAATAAAAAAATAAACTGGCATAGATCTATCTCAATCCTAGATCTTATGCTTGTGAGAGGTTTGAGCCTCAATTTTTGTTATCCCTATTAATACTTAATAGCTGTGGGGTTAAAATGGATATATACTAGTCTGTAAACCATTTTTGTAAAATTGAACTATAATTATCATCTATAATCATTTACAACTCTTTTCTTATTGCAGGTGATTGGTTTATATGTTGGACTTGCAACAGTTGGCATCTTTGCTTTGTGGTACACACATGATTCATTTTTAGGGATAAACTTCTCTGAAGATGGCCACACTTTGGTATCTCTTTCACAGCTTAGGTCTTGGGGAGAATGCCCATCCTGGGACGGTTTTGAGGTTTCACCATTTTCCGTTGGTGTGAAAACACTCTCATTTTCCAATCCCTGTGATTATTTCTCAACTGGAAAAGTTAAAGCAACAACCCTTTCCCTCTCCGTATTGGTGGCCATTGAAATGTTCAACTCGTTGAATGCTTTATCTGAGGACAATAGTTTGATCACCATGCCACCTTGGACTAATCCTTGGCTATTGGTGGCAATGTCTGTTTCATTTGGACTTCACTTTCTGATCCTTTATGTTCCATTTCTTGCCAATGTTTTCGGAATTGTACCCTTGAGTTTAAGTGAATGGTGTTTAGTGATACTGATTTCATTCCCAGTTATTTTGATAGATGAAGTGTTGAAACTAATAGGTCGGAGAATGTGTAGAGAACACAGAAAGTGCAAAACTGTTTAAAATACTTGGCCGTACCACTGCAAAAAGAAAAAGAAAGAGGAAAAAGAAAAATTTTGGGCCATTTTCATCATATAAAGAGCTGGCCAGCATGTATAATAGAGTTTTTAGCTGGCCTGGTTGGGTGGACGACTGTCTCAAAGGTGATTATGTTTCAACTTTCAGCAGAGGTAATGCAATCCGATATATTTCTTATAAGAGGAGATTTGGGGCAATGCAGTGTTTTCACGTCCTTACAGGTATTCCAAAAAGTTGTATGAATACCTGGAAAAACATTGTAATGCATAAAAAAATTTCAAAATATCTCATCGTTGAAAAATGCTTTGCAATTATAGATTTTATTTGTATGATATGACTGCAAGACCTCTGTACTAAATACATGCTACCTCGAAATGTGGCTTCTCTTCAAAATTTGGAAGTATGTAGTAATTGTATTTTGAAATCTGAATGTGACGAGTTTTCTAATAGTCAAGAGTACTGATAGGATGGGTTCCAAAGTGGATCTTTGTCGTATCATGAAATTAGTAATTCAAAATGTTCTTTTGGATGTCGATGTTACGATGAAAGTTTACTATGTATACATGATCATCATGAGCATGATCTTATTAGATATTTTAACTGATCCAATGATTTTATCGGATATTGTGTTTATAATATATATATATATAGTCAGAGCAAAAATGTCTTTTCTAAACCAAATATTTGATGGAGAATTTGTGAAAATATAAGATTTCAAAAAGATTTCTGGTGGATTATTCTAGTTTGAAAGCAACATGATTTGATTTGAATCCAAATATTTGATGGAGACTTTGTGAAAATATAAGTTTTTAAAAAGATTCGTGGTGGATTATTCTAGTTTGAAAGCAACATAATTTGGATATTATGTTCATCAATTTAAATACAAAATTTTGGATTATAATGGTAGGCAATAAGAAAGATATAAAGGTTGTTATGGATGATTTCTCAGTTATTTGGTTGAAGATTTTGTTCGAATTCGGAGACTTTGAAAAGCTACAAAAAATCGGAAGTAAAATATTGGACCATGAAATTCAGCATTAAGTTCCATAGACTATAAAATTTGAAAATTAAAAAATATATGAAATTTTTTAATATATATATAATAATACAAAAGGTTTTGAAGTAAATTAACTTATTATTATTAATTAGATTTTTTATTTCATTAACATTATTTTATATCGTATACTATCTAACTTAGCGTTATACTTCTTTAGGGATTTCCTTTAATATATACTTTTTCTCTAATAGAAAGTTGATGTTTTCTAAATTTATTTGATTTTATAAGATATTGATATATTCATTAAACTCTAAACCGTGAAAATTGAACACAACTGTTTGTGGTTGTGCTATGGCTTGTTTGTTGTGCCTGTCGCCTGCTATTGAATCAACCGTCATGGCCTGACACTTACACTCACACTCAAGTCTCACATGACAACCGACCTCACGATGGCGGCCTCACACTCCCAGGATTCACGGTAGGTTTTACTGGCGGGCCGCCCCAATAAAAGATTGGTTTTACGTGTGTCCTGTTTCCTATTTCCTCTGCGGCCGACCGATTTATGCGTTCCATTTCCTCTTTGTGTGTCCTGTGGTCGTGGCTTGAAAATTGACAATTTCCAACAAATAAAATCGACTGTCCCAAAAATCCGGCGATTTTCAAATCTGAAGGCAAAAAATCGCCAAATGCGGTGACTTAGGATGATTTATTTTGTGTGTCCTGTGGTCGTGGCTTGAAAATTGACAATTTCCAACAAATAAAATCGACTGTCCCAAAAATCCGGCGATTTTCAAATCTGAAGGCAAAAAATCGCCAAATGCGGTGACTTAGGATGATTTATTATACGATATCTATGCCATGGAGGGAATGTTGTTAAATACATTTCAATAAAATGATCTAGGGAAAGATGTTCATATCATCAATAACTTCTTTGAAATCCTCAAATATGCTTCCACCATCCATCTCTTTGGGCATGTGTCAAGTTTTGTCCAACTATGGACAATGATGTTATGGTACAACTTGAAAGCAATGTATGGTATGCCAAATGTATGTTTCTCGACACTATTGAGTTAGACTTTCTTAATGACAATTGACATTTATATTACCCATCGATTGCAAGTTGTTCAAAGCTAAGGTACTTGCAAATGATAATGTTATCCCTAAAAATTGTGAAAAGGCAAGCAACCATGGAAAATATTCATGCAAGTCAGAATGATTGCATTCTTTACAAAGGGGAATTTGTAGACAGAGATATTTTCAAAATGCGGATATGGTAGGTACTGAAATTAAAAAGGGCAAGGCACATGGTCTTCCTTATACAATATTAAGGCACATCCCTATAATCCCAAGGATTGAAAGGATCTTTCTTTGCAAAGAATTAGCTATGCCAGAAGGGTGGCATGCCTTCCACAAAAAATGAGCTAGGAGTTATGTAGATCTTAGTGGATTCAATAGCCATGGAGTATATAGAGGATACATGGCTTGATGTATTCAAGGATGAAGTACAAAGCCTTCAATTGTGCATAACCATGGATGGAGTTTACCCATATTCCCTCCAAAACACCAACTATTGGATAAAGTAAACTCGATGTCATTGAGAATATCTTGATTAGAACATATTGTTCCCCCAATGAGGTTTAGATATATATTTCTCTCTTCAAGGAGTATCATGACGTGTTTGCTTGGACCTATAAGGAGATGCTAAGTATTGACCCTCTTATCAAACATAAGATAAAAATATTATAGCATGAAATCCATTTTAGTAAAGTTATGACCAATAAATCCTCGAAAAACAATTGCTATTAAGGTAGGGCTAGAAAAATTCTTGAAAGTTGGTTTCATCTACTTGACCCCTGTGATTGAATGGATGTCAAAACCCAGTCATGTGGATAAAAAGTAGGGGACCAATTACATGTCTATTGACTTTTAAGATCTGAATAAAGCATGCCCAAAAGATAACTACCCCACCCCATCTATCAATTAAATCATTGATGGATATGTTGGGAACGAGATATTTTCATTCATGGATGGATTTTTTTGGCTATATTAGATATATATTCCTTTGAAATACCAACACAAAACTATGTTTGTTTGTCCTTGGGGCAATTTTGCCTATAGGAAAACGTTGTTTGGCATTAAAATGTTGGAGCTAAGTTTTAATGGGCCATATCATATGCATTTCACGATAAGAACATATTGTTGAGGCTTATTTAGATGATTGAGTTGCTTGATCAAAGGGAACGCCTAATCATCCAACCCATCTTTGTGCAATATTTGAAATATGCCAATATTATAAAATTCATTTGAATCTTTGTGAGTGCATCTTTTGTGTTGTTTTTCAGTGATTGCTCGACTTCATAGTTTCCAAGTACGAGATTATGGTTGATCCATTTAAAGTTTCAAAGGCAATAGTTTACTTGCCTTCACCATGCAAAATCCACCAATTCCAATGCCTTTAGGAAAAGGAAAATTTTTTGCAAAGATTTATCTCTAGTTAAGCCAATATTACAAAATTTTTCATATGCATTTTGAGAAAGGGAGTCTTGTTTATGTGGGACGATCAAGAGTAATGGTCATTTTACACCTTGAAAAGACTCTATTGTTTTCCCAAGTAATGTATCCACCTAACACAATAATGATTTTCCATCATATCTTGTGACATATGAATAATCCATCAATATGATTTTGGTTCAGAAAGATGAATTACATTAGGAACATGTGGTTTATATCCAAGCAAAATTCTCGTTGAAACCAAGTTATGGCATTCTTGTGTAGAGGATTTGGCCTTGGCAACAATCCATGCTATTCAAAGACTTTGACATAACATCCTTCTTAGATGAACAAGAGTGATTATGGAGACCAGTCCAATACATCATATCTTGACTTGGAAATTAATTGGGGGAAAGTACTCTAAGTGGATAGTAATCTTTCAGAAATTTGACTTAGAATTTTCCTTTGCTAAATCGAAGAAGTCCCTGGCTTTTACAGACCTTAGGTCAAATTTGACTTGATATATCTTAGTGTATCTCTATAACAATTAGTTCCGTTCTTGCCTCTTTCATGATGAGCATCAATGCATTCGCCATAATGTGAAGAACTATGTTATTATAGGTGACACTTTGTATTGTCGAGGGGTTGATCTTATTTAGTGGAGCATGTGGTGATCATCTTTTGGGTTAGCAACATCTCATACATTTTTGTGTCTAGGATATTGGTGGCCATCCATCTTCAAAGATTGTGTCAAAGCGGTAAAAAAATGTCATCCATCTTAGTGATTTATGAAAAATATGTGTACTCATTTTGCTTCATTATACCTTGTTTTCATTGTTGGTCCCTTTTCCAAATGGGGGGTTGATTTTACAGCATGTAATCCGGGTTAAAAAAAAGCCCCTAAGTACATTATTATGGTCATAGATTGCTTTCCTAAGTGGAGAAAATTCATGTCTACCTTTGCAAATGACAGTGAGATAACACCTTTGCTTTCAATCATTCCATTGCTAGGTTCAATGTGCCTAAAGATATTGTCACAAACCATAACACTCATTTTCAAAATAGAATTATGATGGAATTAACTACTGATCTATGGTTATGATGGGAACATTCATCCCAACAACTAAACAAGTAGAAGTTGTGAACAAGGTTCTATAAACCATACCCGAGAGGACATTCAATAAAAATAAATCTAATTGTGAATAAGGTTCTATAAACAAGTACAAGTTGTGAACAAGGTTCTATAAACCATACCTCAGTCAAAAGTACTACAAGATTTAGCCCATTTCAATTTGTGTATGTAGTGGAGGTAATTTTGTCAATTGAATGTGAAATTCCCTCATTAAATCTCTAATACATTGAACTCTTATTTGACACAAATTCCATAGAAGAACCTCTCATTTATCTAGAACATCTTGACTAACACCATAGAGATGCAACAACCATGAACATGGCACATAAAATTATGTTAACGTTTAGTTTGACAAGGCTATTCACTCTCAAGCCTTCTTCTTCGAAGACCTTATGGCTTATAACAAGGATAAAGAAACTCGAGGGGTAAGCAAGTTCATACCCATGTGGCGTGGTCCTTACATAGTGACGTGTGTCCTCAATAAAAGTTCTTACAAGTTAGAACACAATGTTGGATTAATGAAGTACTTGAAATTGAAAATGCTTGAAACGAACGGTTGATGGTTCTTGAAAATACAATTGAATTTTGGGGTCAAATTCTTTTTTTTATTATAGAAAAGGTTAGTTTTGAAATTGAAAAGAGTGAAAGTGACATGTTTTTCCATATTTAGAAATGTTTTTGGCCATATTTTGCAAAAGGCATGATGATTTATCAACTATCATGGATATTCCACTAGAACAGTTTGTCACAAAAGATCTTTACAACTTAGTTCTTTTTATTATCTTATTTCCACTTAATATTAAATAAGTTGGAACTGAAAGAAAAATAATTAGAGAAAAGAAACACACAATTCACACATTCAACACAAGATTTACACTGGTAAAACCCATTATGGGGAAAAACTCATCTAGAAATGAGGACTATGCCCTTCTTTTTTATATGGAATGCAACTACAAACAAAATGTACTCTCTATGGAATTACCTCTGACTTTGTGGACATAATGACTACTATAGGATCTCCTACTTCCCCTTTTATGCTCTAATATCCACTTCTGTGTTGTTTCTCAACTATAGAACAATGCAATGACATCGTAGGAATGCAACCCCTTCTTCTCCTAACAACCCAATATCTAACATAGCTCGATAGTCATCTAGGGTTAGTTCTAGGATTTTTTTATGCCTCAATTCCTTATTAGGATTATGGTGTTGGACCTTCTAGAATGTTCTTGAAAGTACGCACCTGACTAGCTCTGCACGTGTTCGAAATGAGAGGTAACATGGAATCCACTTGATTCCATGGCGGTCAATTTGAGGGAGGTGAGTTCCAAAAAAACATTGTTTAAGCCCTTAGACAAGCCCCATACAGTTTTGGACCCCAAATTTGCAAAGTGAGACTTACCCCTAAAATGGGACCTGCAAGCCAATTCATCCAATATTTCCAACAAAATAGCACCAAAATACATGAAAAATTATATATTGTTCCATTTCAGATCACACCTCCCCATTTTCGTAGGCTTTTAGTCCTTAAACGATTTTATTAAATGAGGTAAGGAAATTTTTCCTTTAACTTCTCCTTGGATTACCATTTAGCCTTGCGTAGAAGTTGTCCTTCCAACCCCACCTGCTAGAGTTCATATTGTCCTCGCCTAGTGATGAGCACATAAATTGACAATATTATTTCACCTCCTCCTTAACATTTTTTTGATACCTTTTTACCTTATTTTGATCAAATTATTCTTACATCTTCCTCCAATTCTAAGCTAAAATCAATGTAAGTACAATGGTCGACATTTCAAGGAATTATTGTTTAGGTAGTAAATTTGTAGCTTAAGTTTGGGATATCACTAAGTGTAAATAAAAGCTATTACTAATGAACTTATTCAGTTTGAATACTAAGCTCTAGGTCCCAATTCTATATCAAAATCATCGACCATACTAGCACAAGTCAACATAATCCAACTCAAATTCCACGCAAGCATAAGGATTGAATGATTATAGTTTCATGAAGACCCTTTGTTAAATGATTCAAGATGCTCTAGGAAGGAATCTTAATTCTCCATTTACTATATTTCGGGAATATAGGAAACAAGTTGTGTCTCTTTAAATAATATTGTTATGTACATTGTGAATTCCCAAGCTAGGCACAGTCATAGGAGGAATCTTTGTATAACTATTTTGATTGAATTTTTTTTCTTTAAACTGACAATTCTAAACAATTATGGTAGAAAGATGCCATTGCAATGATATAAAAGGTCTTAATATTGTTTATTCTTACATAATATAGTTACTCAGTTCTTGATTATGTTCATAGTGTGAATTAGCTGACTCTTTAAAGGGGGAAACTCTAAGAGATACAATCTTGTATATATATGTTGGTATTTTTATTTTCATTGTAATTAGATTTCATTTTCTTGGTATGTATTTTCATTTACATTGATATAAATTGGTGTAGCTATAGATAAGCATACCTCAAAGTAGGGCATTCATATATCTTTGGATCGAATCCTACAATTATTCATTGGTTTGATTAAAGCGTAGTATGCTCAGTTCAATTCGTTGCATATGCATTTTCTTGATTATTGTTTGTTGAGGATAGTTTAGCGTTGCTTTACTTAGTCTCAATACTATGTGATTCATCTCATTACAAATCATGGGTATTCACATGTGTTAAGAACCTTAAGGAAATCCATCAGTGGGATTGGTAAGACACAACTATTCGAATTAGTTTTCTTATAAGATTTGTAACTTCAATTTCCTATTGCGTAGTCATTACCCTATTTAATAGCATAACCATTACATTGTTTCATAGCTTATCCATACTCCGTTCTTAAGATTTAGTTTAATTATATATTGCTTCTCATGATAAAATAGAATGTTTTATTTCTCTTTCCTATAGAATACAATTAACATAGTATTTCACTTACACTCTCTTTTATCAATTCAGTTTGCTTTGCATATTAACATTCAATCTTTTGTGTATTCTTGGATGTTACTTAAGAAATGATTGTACGCATGGTTCTTGGATTGAGAGATAGGAAACAATATAAACCCTAGAACATTGTTGGCAAAAAGAAAGCAATGTCAATTTATCATTACAGTTACACAAATTTACATGCTTTCAAGCATATACTCAATAGAGATTAAATAACCTAGTTTTAGACATAACACTAGGAAATCAATTAAACCTAGTGATTTACTCTATGTACATAGCACAAGTATCTCATAAGTTTAGATGAAACCATGGATTGATATATATAAATGAACCGGTGAACCTTGAAATTTGAAGTCGTCTTATGGATGCATACAAAAACATTGACACCTGATAGTTATGGACTTCTTTTGCAAAACCTATGTCTTATACTAACTCTAATTGATCCTCTATTTCTAAGTCCTCTACATAAGGTAAGACCTACTCAAGTTCCTAGTCCAACATGGAAGGTTCATATAGTTTTAGATTTTCCACATTCACTACTAAGTAAATTTGCATATATGAGGTAGATTGGGTCTATAGGAATTATCTCCCACCTTCTCCAACACTTCAAAAAGAGCTTACCATAATTCCTAGATATTCTTACCAATACCTATTAGTCTTTCTTTATTCAATAGAAACCAAAATCTGTCTCTCACCATGGATGTTTTTTCAACCTTGTGTTGGCCATGTCTTTCCTTGTAATTTTCCTATGACCTCTTTAGTGCCTCTTGTACTTGTAAATGGATTTGATTGATATTACCAATGCATTTTTCAACTCTTAATAATTTAGTTGTGGCATCTTCTATAATTCCCCCTTTCTATCCATAAACAAGATCTAGAGGTGAAGGTGGCAGATACTCAAAACAAGTTTCAAAAGGGGACTTTCCAATGGAAGTGTGGACTGCTCTATTATAAGAGTGTTGGATGTAGATCAATTTTTTCATCCCAAGTATTCACATGCTTTTGATTGTAACCCCTCAAAATTGTAACCAAACTCTGTCTCTTAGCATGGATGTTTTTTCAACGTTGTGTTGGTAATGTTTGTCCTTGTACTTTTCCTATGACCTCTTTAGTGCCTCTTGTACTTGTAAATGGATTTGATTGATCTTACCAATGCATTTTTCAACTCTTAATAATTTAGTCCTGGTGTCTTCTCTAATCCCCCCTTTCTATCCATAAATAATATCTAGAGGTGAAGGTGGCAGATACTCAAAACGAGTTTCAAAAGGGGACTTTCCAATGGAAGTGTGGACTGCTCTATTATAAGAGTGTTGGATGTAGATCAAGTTTTTCATCCCAAGTATTCACATGCTTTTAATTGTAACCTCTCAAAATTGTCACCAAATTCCTATTGACTACTTCTATTTTCCCATTTGCCTATGGATGGAATGTTGTAGATCTCTTCAAGTTAGTGTCCATGTCATCTTTCAAGTGGGGTCGACTTCTCTTTTTTTGCTAGGCCGAATTCTCTTTTAATGTGAAAATAAGTGTTGTCTTCAAATTTCTTCTCAGGATGACTTGGTGAGGATGCCTCATGCAACTACTACATCAACAATCCATCTTAGCTAGGGAGGAATCATCATACTGGAACACATATGGATATCATCTGTACATCATGTATATCTCGAACATATTTACATCATAAGGAAGGTCTCCCAACACAATCTTAGTCCATCGAGAAGTGTCAATAACTCTTCCCAGTCCACTGGGGAGTCAATATGCAACAAATCAATCCAGTCCATTGGTGAACCTACATGTATTAAACAACTCAATCCATCGAGTAGTAAAAAACTCAACCTAGTCCATCGGGGAGTCCACATGCACTAGCTTAATCCAGTCCATTGGAGAGCCTACATGCAACAAATCAACTCTTTCCATCGAGGAGTCAACAACTCAACCTAGTCCATTGGGGAGTCCACATGCACCAACTCAATCTAGTCCATCGAAGAGCCTACATGTAATATATGTTAGTATGCACCAACCTCTCCACCCCATAATAGGATGTCCGAGAGACCTTCCCACTCAGTCACAAAGTGTTCTAAAGAATGCACTAAATCTCTCTATCACATCACATGATGTCTGAGAGATATCCCCACTCAATCACAGAGTGCTTGGGAGTATGCACTGGACTCTCCACCCCTTCTCAAGGTGTCTAAGAGATCTCCCCACTCCTTCTCAGAGTGTTCAAGAGAATGCAATGGCCTCTCCACCCCTTCTCATGGTGTTCAAGAGATCTCTCCACTCCTTCACAGAGTGTCGGGGAGAATGCATTGGCTCCTTTACCCCTTCTCAAGGTGTATGAGAGATCTCCCCACTCTATCACAGAGTGTCTAGGAGAATCAAAATTCCCTCTTATTGACAGAAACAATCATGGGACCAATCTCCCCGCTTCGTCACATAGTGTCCAGGAGTGAAATAAACATTCCCTCTTAACGAGGGAGTCAACATAGGACTAATCTCCCCACTCCATCACAGAGTGTCCGATAGAATGTACTGCCCCATTCTGAGTAATCTAGGGACTAATATCCCACTTTGAGCCATGTTATCTTTGTAGAATCTATATACTTGTGCAAATATCAACTAATAAAGGCATCAAATGTATCAAGATCATACACTTTTGTCCTACCTTATTAAAAAACATGAAATGAAAATGACTTTAATAATAAATGAAATAACAACAAGTCACTTGGATGAATTCATACACCTGCATGAGAGAGTATCAATAAACTAGTCTCCCCACCCCATCAGATGGTGTCCAAGAGAAGATATGGTACTGCCATCGAACCATTCACCCATAGCCAAGCCACATGGCTAATACTAGGGGAACACTTGTCTGATATTGCAAACATAACATCTTTTTGTTGATCGCATCTTCCTCTGTGCTAGAGAACCTTACTTCCTCTACATATGAGCATCCTACTTCCTCTACATTTGAGCATCATGATACTTCTCTGGAGCTTCCCATAGGCTAGTACATCAACCTATACAAGGTATCACTTCGGGTTCCAATCTGAATACCAATTCTCACAGAGATAAGCTCAATTCCATCATTCTAGATCTTCTTAGGATCTCAACTGTGTTCTTCCCTTAACATAGGAATATCTCATCAAGTTTCTTTGAAACCACTAATAAATGATGCAATAGGCCAAGATACTTATCTCAAGATTAGAGGATAAATATCTCTATATCTAACAATACATATCTCTGTCTTGGTGAGGATTAGATCACTGGTATATAACATCACGGACAAGGGATTATCAGTAACAATATGTTTTGAGTCCCGAGGAAAAATATGGATGGATGTCTACCTCCTCAGAAATAGCTTATCTAACTATATGGCTGTCTACCTCCTCAGAAATCAACTGAGTAATTCTCGTCCTCAAAGAATATGATACTCTAATCCATCTATCATGACTCCAGCTAGAAACCAACTGCTTTCCATAATAATCATCGAAGGAATGGACATATGTACTAGTAGGGATATCAACATCTATTGGATCCTCCAAATCACTAATCTCTATATGAGATTCTCTGGACCTGTGGGTCATGTGTCCACATATGGATGGATGTATTAGGTCCTCATCTGTCTGTTATTACTGCTGAACAGGCATGACTTCTATGGAGGCCATCCTTCTTCCGAATATGTATTATAGGCTGAGAGTCATGCTTCTATAAGCTTCTTGGTTCTGATCATGTTGCTCCTTCTCGCTCACTGAATACCAACATGATCTATATGTCCATCACTTGTTCTTTAGAACAAATATCATCATTCTTCTCTTGTAGTACATAGCACATTGTCTTTCCCTACAAGTCGAATTCATTCACATAGTTAGCGACATTTCATAACCAAATTCAATGAAATCAATGCAATGGAAATAACTCACACGTAAGCATCTTAGCTAATGCTTCAACAAAAACTATATCACATGCTCAACAAATTTCCTAATTCTAGGATTTTAGATCCGCATACAACTTGTTAAGAAGATATGTTCAAAACATTTAGATCTGATCTACAAGAGTAATAATAACAATTGAAAAATCCAAATACTTATCTTTTATTGTTTTGTGGTTGTGATCCCATTGTCTCCTTGTAGGAATCACGAGAGTCCTTTGATCTTCATATTTTTGTTGGAATCCCATTTCAATATGGATATTCAATCATTACTAATGATAATCACATCATCTCAACATGAGGACATCCCTAGACTTCCAAGAGATGATGTTGGAAGCCCCAACAAGTCTATCTTCAACCTCCATATCAATCATCTTAACTACAGACTGAAACTAATTCAGAAACCCTAGCAGGAGGTAGGTCATAGATGAAGTTTGAATTCTTGAAAATATGATTCCACAAATAAATGCATCCTCCTAGGGAGATTTGATTAATATACATTATTTTCTCCTAGATTTGTGGACAAAACAATAAGAAAATGGAAGCCCTTGTTTCTGGTACCAGTAAAGCTTAGGTCGAAACTGAAAATTCCTGAAATGAGGATTTTCTTCCATAGAGAGATGCATGTTACCAAGGAAAGTTGGAGAATTTCAATATCTAATCAAATTAGTGGACGGAAGGGATCGAATCAAGAAACCTTAGATCTTGACCCTGACAGAATTTGGTAAAAAAATAAAAGTTCACCAATCCAGATTTTTCCTCCGTAGAAAGGTGTGCCCTCTTAGTGTGAGTTTCTTAATGCTCTTCAAGATAAAACTGAGGTTGGAACATTGCAAAGTATGGAGCCTTGGTTTCCAACAATGGTTTCTTTTAGCATTTCTCTGATACCATCTAGAATTTTATAGATAGTAGTATAATTTCCATTGCATCACAATAATAGGATCACTAAAATAATAACCAAGCACAAAAACAATAGACACAAATATTTTACTTAGGAAACCATAAAGGGAGAAAACCCAACAAACTTCTAATAGATATAATTAGTTTAGAGAGTAGTGTACAACCAGATACATAGTAATCACATATAACATAAACATAAACCCCAAGAAACAAAGGAGAAACTCCTCCAAGATAACAAACCCTGTAAAATAGTCTTCTTTCTATTGTAGTGAAATTCTTCTCTTGCTTGGAGCAAACTTGCTTGGTTTCTTGGTGAGAAATGAGTGAGGGAGCCTTCTATTTATACTTTATCATGTCGACAATTTAATCTTTCAAGTGGGGCTGGCTTATTTTATTTTGTTGGGCCGAATTCTCTTTTAGTGTGCAAATAAGTGTTGTCTTCACATTTCTTCTAGGGATGACTTGGCGAGGATGCACCACACAACGACTACATCAACAACATCTTCTTGAAATCTATGCCAATAAACATACCTTTGTAAGTTGGCAACTATCTTCTCAATACCAAAATTCCATGCAAGTTTGGAGGTGTAAACCTCTCTCACGAGTTGCATTCTCTCACCTTTAGGAACACAAAGCTTGTCTAGCTTGTAGAATAACCCATCGCAAAGATGAAAGTCATCCTTGTTGTCACCTTATTCTATATGGAATTGGAATTGTAGTTTTTAAAATACCTCATTGATGTCTAATCTTCTATGTATTACTTTTTGTGTGCATAATGGATGAAAGGATCCATATGCATAAGAGTACCCAAATTTGTGATCTTGGTTGTAGGTGGCCTTGAGAGCATGTTTTCTAGTTTTTATACCTCCTTTCTTATATTTCATGATTAGATGGAATTGTTGTAAAAATCCTATCCACTTGTAGTATCGTGTATGATTTATCTTACTATGGGCTTGCGAATACTGCAATGGATGTTGATCAATGTTAATGATGGTATCCTTTCCCATCATATAATGCCTCCACTTCTTAACGTCTTGAACGAAGGCTTAGAGTTCCTTATAATATGTAGGGTAGTTTATGACATTGCCATGGAACATTTTATAATGATAGCATACTGAACTCCCTCTACGTCATTAAAACTAGTCCTATAGCATACCCACATACATCTATATCCAATTCGAAAGGATTATGCAAGTTAAGCAATGTGAGAACAATTTCTGATTGATCTTTAACTTGATCTCTTCAAAGGATTTCTATTGATTCATTCCCTACTAGAAACCCTTAATGTTGGCTATTATGGAATGGAGAGGTGCAACCATAACCGAAAAGGAATTTATGAACTTTCGAAGGTTTTGTGTTACCCCAAAAAATATTAACTTCAGTGACATTTGTAGGAGTAGGTCACTTAGTGATGACCTCCATATTTGTAGGATGGATTTTAAGTTCTCCTCTACCAATCACATGCCATAAATACACCAAATATTGCTGAGAAAATTCACATTTCTTAATGTTTTCTAGGAGGAGGTGATGTTTTTTAAGGTTTTCAACACTTGCTTGAGATGTGAGATATACTCTTCATATGTAGCACTATTAACCAATATACCATCTAAATACATTTTCAAAAATGAATCTATAAAAGGGAACAATACATCATTCATCAAACACATAAATGTAGGTAGTGCATTACACAAACCAAAAGGAATTAATAATCATTCACATAGACATTGCCTAGTTTTGAAGGCGGTCTTCTAGGTGTCTTCTTCCTTCACTTGTACCTGGTGGTATCCCAATTTGAGATCCATCTTGGTGAAGTACTTGGAATGCTACAACTGATCTAGCAAATAATCAATCCTTGGCAGAGGGTATCTATTCTTGGGGGTGATCTTATTCAAATATCTATAGTCAATACATATCCTCCAAGTCCCATTCTTCTTGGGTATTATGAGAATAAGTGAGCCACAAGGTGAGGTGCTTGGTTGGATTACTCCCTACTCCATCCATTGCTACAACTTCTTATTAACTTATTCTTTCTTCAAAATAGATTGTTTGTACAGTCTGATCTTCAACAATGGAGAATCTAGCAATAGTTGTATCTCATGCTCCACTTCCCTCTTAGGAGGTATCCCTCTAGGATTCCAGAACACTTCTTTGTATGATTTCAAAAGGTTTTCCAATTGGTGTTTTTTCACTTTGGTACATCCCTCCAAATATTCCTTTACTTCTAGAAATTGATTCACCATCTTGCTAATTATGTATTAAGAAAAGAAACACAAACTTTCTACTCGAACTGATCAACTTCTTCACTTGGTTGGCACTTACCAAAGAGATCTTCGATTTACCTTTGTGTGTGTTGATGATGAAATATTTTCAATCCTTACTAAAAAAACTATTTGTTTTCTCTCCTCTTGAATATCACATCCCTCTTACATATGTAGGTACTTCCAAACACCACAAAACAAACATCAAGAGGTACTATGTCTACCTCCACTTCATCAATATAATCTACATTTATGAGAAATTTAATCTTGCATTGTTTTGTAACCCTAAGTTATGTATCCTTATTTACCCACCCTAATGGAAAAGGGCTAGGATGATCATGCACTTCCAATCTAAACTTACTATTAGATCTCCTGTTATGATATTTTCCTGTGAACCGAAATTAGTAGAGAATCCACCTTCGCTTCTTGATTTGGACCTCGATATGGAAGAGTTTTGACATCTCCTTCTCTTCCTTGTGATGAATTCTACTCACCGATTCACCTCCTTTTGCACTGAAGTGAAAAAATGTTATCATCCACATCTTATTTTCTTTCTACCTCTTTGGTTAAATCCACAGCTAGAAGGTTATTCTTCTTAGAGCATCCTTCTTGTGGTTCTTAGGGATTAGCTCTAGATGTAGCTTTCGACACTTTTATTTAGTGTACCATTGATGTTGCAATGGTTTTTTAGATCGTTGCACTTATGTGTCATGGTTGTGTTCTTCTTATCTTTTGCATCCCACTTTTTACACCCCCCCCCTCCTTGGAAGCATCTTGGTTCTCTTTTTTGTTTAGAGTTGTTTGGCTATCCTTTGATCATAACTTGTTTTCATAAATGACTATGTAGACCCCCCAAATACTTGAGGAGTACATCTGGATTCTTGCATGAGATACCTAACATGATAGCCATCAAACTGAAATTATGTGGTGTACTCTTACACACTCTTCCCTTGTCTTCATCTAAAGTAATGACAATGGTCCATCCACTAGTCCTATATATACCTGATAGTATAGAATTTTACTTAATGAGGGTTTTGAAATTATATCACTTAGTTATTGGCAGATCACCCTCCAACATAAGTGCCTCCATGTGACTTTTCCACCAAGTTAATGCATGGCCCTCTAATTTCAATTAGGCAAATGAAATCTTCTTCTCCTCATCTATGTTTTAGATACTAAAATAGACCTCTAATTGCTGCAACCAATGATTCAACTTCAAAGCATCGATCTCACCTTGCTATGATTTGATATCGAATTTTGCTTCCATCTTAAATAAATGTTGGGAAGGGGTAATGGCACTGGAACTTGGCTTCTCTTTCTCGGACTCTTTACTTTGCCTCTTTCTAGGGTCACCTTTATCTTCTAATTTCCCCTCTGATTTGATCTCCGATTTAAAGCCTCCAACATCACCGAAAACTAACTTTATCTCTAGATCCTGCATGAGGATTGATATGTAGTGTGTGATATTGGTGACTTGTATTTCCAACGTTGTAAATCACTGCTCATATTTTCCCATTGCTTCTTCATCAAACTCATCCACCATGTCTAGGGTTTGAAGACTTTTTCTTTATTCTGCCACTAGATCCTACGGTTATCCACAAAACCCAAAAGAAAATTTCTTTGATAACAATTTGATATGTAAACTATTGTGGATATTCCATTGGAATAGTTCGTCATAACGAATCTTACAACTTATTTATTTATTTTAGCTTATTTCCACTGAATTTTAAATAATTTGGAACTGAAAGAAAAATAACTAGAGCAAAGAAATACACAATCCACACATTCAACACAAGATTTACCCTAGGAAAACCCACTATGGGAAGAAACCCATTTGGAAATGAGGACTATTCCTTGCTCTTTTATATGGAATGCAAATTCAAAGGAAAAAATACTCTTTATGAAGTTACTTATGACTCTGCGGCTAGAATGGTTACTGCAAGATTTCCTACTTCCTTTGTTCTTCTTTGATATCCACTCATGTGTTTTTGTTCAACTATGTAATAATATAATGACATCATAATAATGAAACCCCTCTTCTCCTAACAACTCAGTATTTAACATAGCCAGATAGCCATTTAGGGTTAGTTCAAGGGTTTTTTCATGCCTCAATTCTCGATTATGGTTGGGGTTTTATAACTTCTAGAATGTTCTTGAAAGTCCACACGTGAATATCTTTGCATGTGTGATACATGTTAGCTAGTGTGGAATCCACTTGATACCACGATGGTCAGTTGGATAGGTCAACTTGCGAGAGGCGTAACGTCTTTATGCAAACTCCACTTGAGGCAATTCTTGGAATGTTGGAAAGGTATCAAAGTGTAGAATAGCGTCCAAGGGAATAATGCACATGATGATATTTTGAGACCAAAAACATCATTTAAGCCCTCAAGTAGGACCCAAAAGGTTATTGAACCCAAATTTGCAAAGTGAGACTTGCCCCTAAAATGGGCCCTGCAAGCCAATCCATCCAATATTTCCATCTAGAAAGCACCAAAATAGATGACAAATTATATTGATCCATTTCGGATCAAATGGTTTGACTTCATTTTTCTTCCATATTTTGTGTATTAATGCATTTTAATCCCAAAAAAAGTGTTGTTTGATACTTTGCATACCTATGGAATCCATAATTTTAACATTCGTTTAGATTTTTAGACAAATTATTCTTAACTAGTATATAGGAGCATTTATTACATTTTTTGCATTATTTATCCTTTCCTAATTATTATTATGCCTTGGGATTAAATGTACTAAGTTGCAACATGTAAACCATCCATATTTTTCATTTTTCTTAACTTATGTTGTAGAGACTACTCGTCATGAGCCACCCTAGTTAGCACATTTATTTCCTTTTTGAGTGCCCATGTTGAGTTGTCTAATTGAATAAAAAGTCATATCAGTCTTGCCATGGTATTTCCTTTGAACCTGCATGAATCTCTCTTAGTATTTTCTGGCCACTCCTTGATGGTATCTTTTTCCTTTTTATTATCCACTTTCTTTACCTACTTCTACTTGCACATTAATGCTTAATTTCTCGTTACAATTGTTTTTTCCATTTCATTCATCATGTCACTCTTCATTTTCACTCATTGAATATGCATTTCAAATTGTATCATTGGAAGAAACGTGCTTATCAATGTTTATCTCCTACTAAATACCTTTTTTAACATTTTGTTTTTGTTTTCCATGGGTTTATTCCATGTGCTTGGAACATAGTTGCGTGATCTGTGACATTCATTTCTTCCATTATAGTAATAACATTCTTTTATATGGTTTTAGGATTTATAATATTGAAAAGATAAAAAATTAAATATTTATAAAAAAGGATGAGGAAAAAAATTAGATCTTAATTATTTATGTATGAAGCATCCATTTAATCTTTGAACACAACATATGTGTTAAGTTAGTCTTTTATAGTTGTTTTTTAACATTACCATAGGAGTTATACCATGATTATGATTTTATACTCTTTCGATTGTTTCCTCTTATAATCATTATGGAGATGATCTCAATGCCTCTTGCATTTTTGGTTTATATTGTTGGTCCTTTTTGGCATCATTTGTTGCTCAATTCACCATTGTGTCATTTTTATGTTGAAATGATGGATTTATCTTGAGTCGATCATTCTTGAAATTTATTTTCCATCTAAGTTAGCCTTGTTATCAAAGTACTCCCATCTTGTCATCATAAACCAATGTTTTACTTAGGTTAGTTGATGGGGTATACTTTAATGCCCTCTTTCCAATGAATCTCCTCCTATTGACACCAACTCATGTATTATAGGATTGAGATTTATAGGCTTTTGTAGTACCTTGGCACTTGCAACCATTAGTGGCAAGTTCCATCATTTTGATAGTGGGTATACATTACTGACTCATAATCGGTAGATTCTACAAGTGTTCGACTCAACATATTTTTTTGCACTTGTTGGAATGTACTCTATACCTTAGTGTCTATTATCATGATCACCAATGGGTTACCTCATGGTTGACAATGATATACATTAATGGATACTAATCAAATTGTTTCTCCTATATTCAACTTCAGATTATTTACTCACATGGTGTAGATTTATACATAAAGTGGATATGGATTGAAGACTAGGCGGGCTATAATAGCTTCTCTCTTTTTTTCTATTTCCCAAGCTACGTATATTGTACCACCTGTCCATATAACATTGGTACTTTTGGAGAGTCAGTTTATACTCGCTTAACTGTAGTTGTTTTCCTAGCATATATTGAGATGTAGACCCACTGTGTATTTTCTCATGGCTATGATACTATTTTGGCATGGATCCATTGCATTATTTTTGTGTGGTCATAATTGTGGTGCATCTTATATATACTTCATGGATCTGTAGTGTATTTGATTACGTGGAAATGATTGTTTACACTTGAGCATGGGTATGCTTGCCTCAAGGAAGATAATTATTTGATACTTTGGTTTTTGTTTCCAAGCACCATTCAAATCCTTGGTTTACTATACTCCGCCTAGTTTCACTTGTATGTTATTTTTGTATATTATAATGTATTTTTGACCATCAAATTCCCTTTTGACCTATTAAGAGTCATATATTATAGATTTATTTGATCACATCTTATTAGATATGCTTTATTGTCCATAAATATATACCTTTGTTATTATTTCTCTTTGTCTAGCACATTTTTCCTGAATTAACTTCATGACTACAACTTGTCTTGTGGAAATGTGTGGGTTTCCCATGACTTGGCTTCTTGAAACCTATGGGTGGACTTAAAAAACGTGAAAAAATAATTAAAAGAACGTTAAATGCATGCTATTGAGAGGACATATGATTTGTACACATGCAAAACCCTAAACTCCATTCCCAACTGTCTTAACCACTTTTCCTTGATATAAATAAGGGTTGTTTGTTGAACAAAGGGGCAAGAAATCAACGTGAGCAAAGTTATGTTGGAATAATTCACAGAGGAAGGGGCAAGAAATCAACGTGATCAAAGTTATGTTGGAATAATTCGCAGAGGAAGGGGCACGAAATCAACGTGAGCAAAGTTATGTTGGAATAATTCGCAGAGGAGTAATTACGAACTTGTATTTTTTCCCCTCTCACATAGTCCCCTGGTTCTAAGGAGTAATTACGAACTTGTATTTTTTCCCCTCTCACATAGTCCCCTGGTTCTAAGGAGTAATTACGAACTTGTATTTTTTCCCCTCTCACATAGTCCCCTGGTTCTAATTCAATAGTTTGCTTTGAGTTGGGCCTAAACACTGCATTGCTTTCTATCCAAAGTACAATTAGTGAATTTAAGTAGAACATAAGCAAATGCGCCATCCAAACTGGAAATTGAAGTGACAAGGGTGTTCACAACAATCATCGGGTACAATATTTATTTATTGTTCATTATTAATATATTATGAAGATTTCTTTTATTTCCCTCCCCAAATCATGATGCAAGCATGTTGTGTGTTTGAATTAATTTACTTATAATTATTTAAATTAAATTTATATGTTTACCATGATTTACATTTTTATGTCCAATGGTATTTGAGGAAGGTTAGTTATTTGTATTATCTATAAGAAAATATTAGAATAGCCAAATAGTATTTGAAATTGCATGCAAAAGATATATAAAGGAAAAAAGATATATGAAGGGCATTGTTATACTGAATGTATTCTTTTATCCTCCTTCCCCGGTACTTATGTTAGGTAACTAGTTGGTTTTAGTAACTAATTGGTTTTGGAACTATGATTTAGTCATCTTCCATTTGTTCTCTAAATGATTGACCTTAAGTCATTAGATATTATCCTCTCTAAAACACTTGTTAGTTAGTTGACCATTACATTTGCACCCGCTTAGTACCAATCAACGAAACATAGACCACTCATGTAGTTAGTCAATTAATATTGTTCGTACTAGATTTACAAATTTAACACTTATTTAAGAGGTCATTATATTAAAAAATGTACAAATATATCATGAATAAAACATTAATTACTAATGAATGATTGGTGTGTGTATTTACAACATGCTACTTCACATTAACATCAATCATACTTCCTTGTCATCATATCTTTGTTTTGTCATATCATTGAATCATACTTCCTTGTCATTATATCTTTGTTTTGTCATATTATTGATAGTTTCAATGGTTGAAATTTGACTTTCTATTTTGCACTTCAAAAACTTTTTATATAATTTTTTAATTAACATTATTTTTTATTTAAAGTTTAAATTTTAATTTACAAGTTATATTATTAATTGATTTTTTTTAAATAACATTTACAATAAATATATAAAATATTGAATTATTATATCTTGCTTCATATAATACAAAAACAAAAAGCTTAAAAAAAATAATAAACAAAAAAAAATATAATGATTAAACCAAGCACACACATATTGACAATGAAGGTTTATCCTTAAAACCTTTAAATATGCTTCTTTAGAAGCAATACAATGTGCCATTACCATGAGCCACCAAATACTATGGACACAACAAAAAAAAACATGACCCAAGTCAAGTTTACCTGTTTAAGAAAAACAACACAAAAATCAAAATTTCCATATTAGAAATAAATAGATAAAGAGAAAATATATAAATATCTATACATACACTCACATTAATTACTTATAACTACAGAGAAATTGTGGTGTGAGGAAAATTTAGCCGTTAAAATAAATTTAAGATACTATAAGGAGGTCATTAATCCTAATTTGTAAGATCATAAGTCTCTCTCGTTAGTAAGTAGTTCAGAGAATATTAATATAGCTAAGATTAGAACGAAGTCTCATGAACTCCATAGGGAAACAAGGGCTAAAAGAGTTTACCATTAGATCTAAGTTTCATAGAATTTGCTACAATACAAACCTTTATAACCTCTTAACTTGCCAAGACTACACTGAGCTTAGAAGCTTCGCAAGCTTTTTAAGCACAAAACCAAGATTTTAAAGTAAACAAAGTATTATCCTTCTTAAGGTCTGATACTAGATATTAATGACTTATAAAAAAATACACTTTAAAATGACAAGCTGAATTAAAATTCACACTTCATTAATGATCTTTAATTTTATAAAATAAAATACTTTAACCTATAAAATAACAAATAACTAATGTCAAATTTTAACACTGCTTTCCATTGTTATATCACCAATATAAAAGTTCAACCCTTACTTGGATATATTCTTTCCTGTCAAATTTCAACATTACTTTCAATTATTATATAATTTATATAAGAGTTCAACCCTCACTTAGATATGTCCCTATGAACCTATAAATAATAGTACAGGGATAAGTGATTTTTTCTTCTTTATACTTAATATAAGAGTTCAACCCTCACTTAGATTTTTTTTCTACAGAGAAAAAAATCATAACTTTATATACAAGATACAAAATTACATTTTGCAGATGATCCATTATCAAAATGATAAGTGTCCATTTGATCAATACAATCAGCTCAAAAAAAGCTTATTACAAAATATCAAAAAAAAATTCTTCATTACAAGTATCATCCATATACTGCAGATATCCATAAAAAATCAACAACCAATCAAGCTGCTGTCCACAAATACTGCACAAAAATTTCGGCTCCAAACATTGAATAAATCTTCATTACAAGTATCATCCATATACAACAGATATCCATCAAAAATCAACATCCAGGCAAGCTGCTGTCCACAAATACTGCACAAAAACTGCATTACCATCAATGTCATAAAAAATCATCCAAGTATACAATCCATGTATACAAAAAGAAAACTGCATTATCTTCCATATAGTAATCAGCTCCAAACATTGCATAAGTATCCCCATAGCAAATCATATATAAGGCCAAGTCCATAAAAAATTCATTGAACAGTTCATATTTTCAACAAAAAATAGTAAGATCAGATCATATGTCTCTTAAAAAGAGCAGTAACCAAAACTAAAAGACCATCTCAAAAAACCTGATAAGTATCAAGTCTCTCCGATCCAAAAAACTCAGAGATAAGCCAATATCCATTCTGAACTTTCCCACCATCATTGGCTAACTTATCAGCAGATGCATTTCTTTCTCTATAAATGTGTTTGAAATCTGTCTGCTCAAATAAATCAGATAGTCTGTTGACTTCTTGAAGTAAGTGAGCAAGTTGCAGATTGTGAATTCTGAATTTACCTATAATCCAATTAATTACTAGCAAGGAGTCTCCAAACACCTGGATTTTAGATACCTACTTGTCCAATGCCAAAATTAAAAGTAATTTCAGAGCATATAACTCGGCAAGATTGTTAGTACCTATCCCCAAATTAGCCTTAAAAGTGAAAAAATGATCATCTTTGAGGAAAAGAATACCCCCAGCACCACACAGTTGTGGATCACCAGAAGCTAAACCATCAAAAAAACCCCAAGGTTTAGATTTGTCAATAATCTCCTCAGTAATGATTCTAATCTTCAATACTTCATTTTCTTGTGGATAAGAATAAAGTAAACCCAAACTGGATGCTGAAACTTGCGCAGGAGATGGAGTAAAATAATCAAAACAACTATGATTCCTAGCCTTCCAGATAAACCAAGTTACAATGACAAGAAAATATCTGATTGATTTTACCTTGTTATTGAAACATCAATTCTTCATACAAGAAAGAATCGAGTCCCCAAACCATAAATTCTTAATTTTTACCTTAGACTCTATTTCCCTCCAAACAGATTTAGTAAAAGGACATCCAACCCCTAAATGAAAGTTTGTTTCAGCAGCATCTTTTCACAGGTAGCACCGTCTTGGCCCCTCCCAACCCCTGATGTTAAGTATATCCCATGTAAGGGATTTTCCTGAGAATAAAAACCAGCAAAATATTTTTGACTTAAGGGGACACTTAAGTTGCCAAATCATGCTCCACCACCAAGCAGTTTCCATCTCATGCTTCTCCAGAATCAAATGCATGTATCCATCTTTAGGAGAATACTTACCAGATTTTTCCTGGTTCCATACAAGCACATCATCCTCATTTTTAAATTTGATATGACTAGATTTTAGGATGGCTTGGTACCCATTCCATACAATAATATCCTGAACCTCAACTAAACCAAGTACTAATTCAACACTTAGCCATCCTTGTTCCATCAGATGAGACACTGATGATGACCCAATATCTTTCAGAAAGAAAAAACCTGCAGAATGTAGAATATCAATCAAATGAGAGGGTAAGGTATGTTTCCATTTACAACCTGCCCAAGGATCCAAACCAATAAAAACATCAGCTCCATTCCCAACCTTCCAAACAAGAAAATCACCAATAAGATTAAAAGACCAACGCACAGATTTCCAACATATAGATATACCTATTTTCTTCTTATCCTTGACTCTTATCTAGTCCAGCAATGTAAGAGGCCTAATATATTTCTGAGTGACAATATGAACCCATAGTCCCAAGCTGTGGATAATGTTCCATACACTCTTGGCAGCAAGTGCTTTGGAAAATAGAGTAGGTACTTTCAACCCGCACCCACCCATGGATTTTGGATTTGCCAAGACCTTCCAGGAAGTCCAAGGCAATCCGGAAGATGATCCACAGCTACCAGACCATAAAAATTTAAAACAAAGCTTTCTAATTTTCTCAATAATCCCCACTAGAATCCAGAAGTGCATCCAGTAAACAAGCAAAGCTTCAAGGACATACTTTATCAAAATAAGCTTACCACCCCCGGATAACCATCTAAAGCTCCAATTCTTAATGCGTTTTTCATCTTTTGCAATGAGCCAGTCCCAATCTTTCAGTAAATATCTACAAGGTTTTAGAAAAAAACCAAGGTATTTCATACCACTATCAGTTTTAAGAACAGTGAATGAAAAAATGTTCTGTAAAGAGATCAACTCTGTATCATCCAACCCAAAATAATAGAAAGATGATTTATCCTCATTAATCATCATCCCAGATGCTTTAGTAAAATCCATCAAAATTTCATACAAAGTTGATAAATACTGGGCAGAACCATCAGTGATCATTACAATGTCATCCACAAAAAGAACATGAGTCAATGAAATATTATTGCCAAAAGAGATGCCCCAGTAAACACCACTTATTTTAGCAGAAAGTAGAGCCCTACCCAAACCTTCAACAACAACAAGAAAAAGCAAAGGGGCAAGAGGACACCCTTGTCTAAGTCCACGACCAGACCTAAAGAAGCTAGAAGCCACACCATTAATCAAAACAGAAAAAGATACAGAGGTAAGGCTGCTCATAACCCATGTGATGAAGGATACATCAAATTGCATTTTGGTTAAAATAACCCGCAAAAAAGTCCAACTGGCTCTATCGTAGGCTTTAGATAGATCAATTTTCAGAACCAGAGACTTTAAACCCTTACAATGAATAGAATGAATGCCTTCCTGAATAGCACCCACAACATCATGGATTTTCCTACCATGCAAAAACCCAAACTGCTCATTCGAGATATATCTTCCCAGAACCTTCCTAATTCTGGTAGATATAATCTTACCAATAATCTTATAACCGAAATTACATAAAGAAATGGGCCTAAAACCATCAAAAGTACTAGGAAAATCAGATTTAGGTATCAAGGCAATGAAAGTTGAGTTAAAAATAGCTGGAATTTTTCCATTCTTCCTAGAATCCTCGATAACCCTTAACAGATCCATACCCATCACATCAAAAAGAACCCTATAAACCTCTACAGGAATCCCATCCGGACCCGGACTTTTGTCATTCTTACTCAGAGCAAGAACATATTTTATCTCATCCAGAGTGACAGGGGTCATCAGATCATAATTCTCCTCAACAGATATAGATAATGGAAAATTATCAACAATTTTCAAAAGTTCAGGATGATGAAGATTCGTATCATCCTGAAATAAAGTCTCAAAATGCTGAACACCAGCCCCAACAATAGCATCAAAACCTTCCACCATATTGCCCCTATCATCTTTGATCTTCCATATTGAGTTAACATTCTTTCTTTGATTAGCAAATTTGTGGAAAAAAGGAGTATTATCATCCCCACACAGCAACCAGATAGCCCTACTTTTCTGTTTGGCTTCATGTTCACGATCCAAGAGGATTTTTCTCTTTCAAGATTCCAAATCAATCAAAGATGCCTTATCCTCTTTAGAAGAGAAACCAAAACCTATCTTATGAGAAAAAAATGTGAGCAAGATTTCAATTTCCACTAAATCTTTGAACTCCACCTCCTTTTTCAAAACAGACCAAGAAATGGAAACATCCTTAACACGCTTGAGATTGGAGGCAAAATGAGATGCAGGGGTAACATGTAGGTTATCAGAGTAGACCACCCATGATTCTTTTAATAATTTAACCAAATCATCATTTACAAGCCAATGTGCATTAAACTTGAAAGGGATTCTCAACTGAATCCCCCTGTTCAAAATATGAAGAAATATAGGTTGATGGTCAGAATCCCCACCACATCCCACCCACTGTCGATAAAAGAAATCAAGATCTAACCAATCAGCCGATACAAGAAACCTATCCAATCTTTTACAAATGCTCTCAGCCCCTACTCTTCTATTAGTCCACGTAGGAAGCATAACAGAAGGTACAATGTTTACAAGTACAAAGGTCTCCAAAGATTTTGTAAAAATCTCAGATAGAGAATCCAATCTTGCTCTAGTACCCCAAATATCAGATAACCCCATGGAAAAATTCAAATCCCCTCCTAGGATTAACTTTTCACATTTAAGGAAATCCAATTCCATAAGATTATTCCAGAAACCTACTCTGTCAGTATAAGGACCATAGATGTTGGCAAAACATAAATCCAAATTGAATTCAATAGAAAACAAAGAAGCACATAGACCCGAACCCACACCCCAGGCATTCAATAAGTGAAAAAATTTGGATCTCCATCCTAAGAGAAGACCTCCCAATTTGCCTCTAGCATCCATAGAAAGAAAGGTCCAACCAATCATCATGGATTCCAATTCACTTGCAAACAAGATCCCATTACCCATAGATTCTTGCAAAAATAAAACATCAATATGTTGATCTTCAACTAACATACACACCGCTAGTTTTTTTGGTTTACTAGCCAAACCGCGACAGTTAAGGGTCATTATAATCATTAGGTAACCTTAACAGGGGCTAACACTGCTCTAAGTGCCCCAGTTGCAATATTCTGATCAATATCCTTCAAAGGTAGACCATCAGAACAAAAACCAGAAATACCTTTGCCAAATCCAAAGATAGATGTAATAGGATAACCCGCTACCAATTTAGTACAAGACCTAAGGAAATAACCAGGTCCGCTATCATCTTTATTAAAAGGGGAAATGAACCCCAGATTCCTTAAAGGAGAACCAGACAAGACACCATCCTCTAACCTACCAACAGATACCTTTGAATTCCAATTCAAATCCATACCCTGAAAAGGTAAACTGAGGGGTTTAAGAGTCTGAATACAAGACTGCATAGGAAGAGCCTTCCCAACAGTAGATAAACCCAAACCCTCATCCCCAGATCTCACCAAATCATTACTCACATCAGAAAGGTCAACATGAGGAAAAACAAGATTTTTTACCCTCCAAACATATTCAGGTTTATGTAAATTCTCATCACTATAATTCCTATTTAAGGATACATGGCAGTGAGAAACCAAATGACCATAATCATGACATCTATTACATTTGAAAGGTACTCCTACATAATCCAATGATTGACTAAAAACAGATTCCCCATGCTTAATAGCAATATCATATGCAAGTCCATTCTGAAGGTCAATTAATACCAAAACCCTCCCCAAACAACAAACCCCCGAGTCTAAGAAGGATAAATCAACCTCCAGAAATGTCCCTAGGGTATTTCCAATAAGTTTAAAGAATTCCAATGACCAGAATTCAAAGGGTAAATTAGGTATCTTCATCCAAATAGGCATCGAGTCATACCTCTTAGTACGCGGATCAAAGAGTGGTGTCCAACGTTTGAGCAGCATACCAGAACAATCCCATTTCCATACCCCGGCTAGAATGTGAGCATCATCGTCTTCTTTCTTGAACTTGAATGCTAGCCACCCCCAAGGAAGAACAAAAATATCAGGACAGGTAACGATATTTTTCCAGGAATCAAGAACCCACTTCTTAACTCCATCAGAAGATACTCTACGCCCTCTAAATCTTCCCACTAGCGTAAGTGCATTAGTAAGCACAATATTGTTCAAAGCAATGTCCTCTCCAACCACTAAAAGAGGAAGTTCCACTTTACGAATAGGTTTAATGCTGCGCTTATGAACAACAGGTATAATGCCAGGTTCCAAACACAATGAAGGACTTTGAATATCGCAGACCCCCAAATATAAGGGCAACAAATGCACCTCATCAATCCCACCAACAGATTTGTCAACAACCCCCACCTTCAATACCAGACTATCGCACGGCACGTCAGATACAAGTCCCTTGGCAAAATCAAAACTTAAATCAAGACCTAAATTCGCCAAATCTGGTTCATCACAAACAAACCCCAGACCCGGACCCAAATCCACAGGACTCACCGGTGGAACCTGTTTATGCGCAGTATAATCAAGTATAGGCACAGTTAGATCTCCACGTTTCTCCACCCGGCTAGCAAATGGAGATACCAGCACAGAACCAACAGAGGGTAGTGCTCTCTGAAAAGCAGGCACCAAGGAAAGCTGAGGCACAGAGATCGCAGTATTCGGCTTCATCTGTCTCGTAAGATGAACCGGAGAAAAACATAGGCCTACAGAAGACTTCAATAATCCTGAATCAGAGCACATAGAAGACAAACCACCTGCACACTTCTTCAAACAAACATCATCAACATGTTTAAGAAGATACATCCCAGGGCATACATCTACAGTATCCATCAAAACCCCCGAATCATTAGTCAAAAGAAACAGATCATCCGTAGGCTCATCCACACTCAGCTTCATCCAGCTATGAAATGAAGGGTTCAGAACCGGAACAGAGCATAAGCCAGAAGAAAGCACCATGGCTCCCACATCAACACCCACAGTTGGCGAAAATGAGGAATGACAGGGTTCCAAAGGTTTTGATGCCAGCTCTCGAGACCGAGTACTTTCCCGCCGTCCTTTTGGTGGGGTTTGATCCATGGACTTAATAGCCCAATAAGACATGTCCGTCAGACTCAGGGAGAGTCCTACCGCCAGATAGCATAAAAGATTTAAATGAGCAGTAACTTCTTTCAACGACCCATCAACCTAAACCTCCAGCTTTCAATAGCGAAGTACGATCATTAAAAGAGAAGTACGATCTAAAACCACATGGCGAACATGCAAACTCTGAGAAGTACGTTCTGTAAACCTATTGGTAACCCCATACCCTTTATCTACAAGCTTTCTGACGATTAACATTGCCAATATCAAAGAAAATTTGTATTGGAGTTAATCAACACCACTACCTAAAATTTTTCCTATCCCTCACTTAGATGTGTCTGAGGAACCTAAACAATAGTATGTGGATAAGTGATTTTTATTTTTTTTATATTTAAGAAAAAATATACATAATTATTTAAAAAATAAAAAAAATGAAAATTAAATAAAAAATTGATCAAACACAAATTATATATTTACATTTTTCAAAATTAATTATTATTGTTTAATTTTTAAATAAATTTCATGTTATCTAAATAACAACAATTTAATAGAGATGTTTACTATATAAATTATAATATTTACACTTATTAACATAACTAATTACATCTTAACAATGGTAGCACAACCTCAACCAACAATTTTTACAAACCTAGAGTAAAAAGAGGATAGATTGAGACTATCTGCTTGGATCGCGTTGCTCGCCGCGCTGCCCTCCTTAGGGCTCCTTGCTCGAGCTCGAGCTGCTTTAGGCTGCCCTCATGGCCGCGCCTGGGGGAGGGAAATCCCCTTCCTCTGCTCCGATCACCACTGAAGAGGCCTTCTGAAGGTTATTAACGCCATCAGGAAAGAAGCCGGTGGCCCCTTCCATTCTGAAGTTCATCAAGAAACTTGAATCCGTCCCTGAAATTGACCTTCCGGTTGAACATCCCATCAATATCGCTATGGATTTGGCGGAGCGAGGATTGGTCGGCCATTTTATGGGGCTCTGGCCCTCAACAAGAACCACAGACAATTGGATCCAAAGGAACTGGAGGCCCCAACTGAAAAATAGTGTTACCTGCTACCTGGTCGGATGGGGGTTCTTCATCTTTGAATTCATAGCAAAAGAGGATCGAGATCTTATCTTCAGAAGCGGCCCGTACTTCATGGGGACCCAAGGCCTTTATCTCAATAGATGGACTCCAGATTTCGACCCAGAAGTTGATGTACCGAAGGAAGTACCAGTGTGGGTGAGGCTACCAAACCTCCCTGTTCATTGTTGGAATATTCAAACCCTGGAAAAAGTTGGGAATGCGCTGGGGAGATACATTGACAAAGCCGAGAACGAAGGCCAGTACTCTTGTGCTAGAATTTGTGTAGAGGTAGATCTTGAAGCAGGGCTTCTTGAGGCAGTAAAACTAAAAGTGGGTGCATGGCACCATTATCAAAAGCTAGATTATGAACAACTACCGTTCAAATGCCACCACTGTCATGAGCACGGCCATTTCCAGAGAAAATGCCCCAAAATACAGATCCAAGGAGAGGGAGAAGGCTGGAAAAAAGTTAAGAAAGGGAAGACGGCTTCCAAAGCCTAGGAAAAAAACACCTCAGGGGACATGCAGAAAAATAATCAGCCGCCAAGCTCAAACAATCCTCCCCAGGAGGCCACAAAAGAAGCTCCAATAGTGATTCAGGACGCTGAGGAACCACAGAAGGTTAACGATCCAGCTGGAAAAGACCCAGTTTCGGTAAGCATTGAAGAAATTCAGACTAAAAATCAGCCTAGCAGCAAGGAGGTAGAATCCCAAGCCGCTGATCCGTTGGAACCAGGGGAAATCCCTCATTCCGATCCAGTGGTCTCTGCAGCAGCTGATACCTCCGGGCCTTCCAAAGATACAAATGAGGATCCTTTACTTCTAGAAACGAATCGAGGTGAGGATACGGACGATGGTGCCTCATCAAGCAGTTTGCATGCAGACCCTTTCAAAAACCCAAGGGGAAGGAAATCAAAAAATAAGAAAAGAGAGGAAGCAACATATCTCGCTGTTCTCGAAGGATCACAAAAAACCCTGAAAGGCATTATGCATACCCGATCTAAGAAGGGAACGACCTCGGCCTCAAAAGGGGCCAACCCCACCTCCCACAGTACTTAATGCGATACATCTCCTGAAATTGTAGAGGCTTAGGATCTGCTTTAAAAGAAGAAGCTCTGAAAGATCTGGTCCGAATTCATAAACTTGAGATTCTGTAGTCCAGGAGACGAAATTGGAGGAAGCTGCTCTCCTCCAAGCTGGGAAAATGTTTTGGAAAAAGGGCCCAGGGATCGCCAGCAACTCCACAGGTGCATCTGGAGGTATCGCCACCTTTTGGGATTCCGCCCTCTATGATCTAGAATCTGAAGAACGTACTTTGCATTGGGTTTTCACAAAGCTCATCCACAAACTCTCTGGTCGTACTGTAAGTCTTTTCAACCTTTATGTTCCTGTTTTGCATTCAGAAAAAAAAGACTACTGGAATATGCTAGAGTCTTTTCTCAATCTACAACAGCTAGAAAATATCATTGTAGCAGGTGACTTGAATGTTACTCTAGCTGCCAATGAGAAAAAAGGGGGATCTCCTGTTAGGGATCCAACAAGGGAATGGGTCGAAGATATTATCATCGGTTGGGATCTAATTGATATAAAGCGAGTCAAAGGAAAGTTTACTTGGTCTAATAAGAGGGTTGGACTTGGCCACATTGCTGCTCGGCTTGACAGGTTTCTAGTTCACTCTTCCTTCCTCTCCTTTGGCCTCCTAGCTTCATCCAAAATTCTCCCTCACTGTACCTCTGATCATAAGCCCATCCTGCTTGATCTTGCTCTAGAACAAGACCTTGGCCCGATTCCCTTCCGCTTTAATCCTCTCTGTATCCAACATGAGGATTTTTTGCAAGTTGTTTCCGATTCCTGGGGAAACCAAATAAGAGGGTCACCTTCTTTCATCCGGGAAGAAAAAATAAAAAGGCTCAAGCACGATCTGAAAGACTAGGCAAAGATCATTACCTCCCTCATTACTCGAAGGAAGAAAGCTCAAGCGGAGTTGGAAGTGCATCAAATTCACATGGAAGCTACCCCCTTGTCGGAAAGTCTCCTACGC
Organism: Pseudotsuga menziesii; assembly: GCA_001517045.1. Taxonomy (NCBI): domain Eukaryota; kingdom Viridiplantae; phylum Streptophyta; class Pinopsida; order Pinales; family Pinaceae; genus Pseudotsuga; species Pseudotsuga menziesii. The sequence continues at coordinate 427,633 of LPNX010081752.1, read as the reverse complement.
AAGGAAGGGGATCTTCAGAAAGCCCTCTTCTCTGCATGCAGACTAGAAGAGGAGTATTGGCGGCAAAAGTCTCAAAGTCTCTGGCTCTTAAGTGGGGACAAAAACACCAAGTATTTCCATAAACAGGCCGAGGCCCGAAATAACTTTAAAGCGGTCTCTGAAATAAACTTTCAAGGTGCTCTGCTTAAAGACTTCGAGGACATAAAGCAGGCAGCAGTGGCTACCTTGAAAGATTTATTCACGGCCCCCATAGAGGCTCCTCTGGACACCCTTTCTCACCCGTTTGATCTCATTCCGCCTCTTATCAATCCTGAAGATAATAACTTTCTTATCGCTCCTGTCACCACGAATGAGCTTAAAGCCGTCTTATCGATTATGAAACTGGATAGCGCCCCTGGGCCTGATGGCTTCACAACTCGATTCTTCACTTGCCATTGGTCAATAATCAAGATTGATCTCTTAAAAATGATCAGGTACTCTCAGGAGGTCAACAAGTTGGGAGGAAGTACCAATTCCTCCTTCCTTGCCTTGATCCCGAAAGAAAAAGGCGCCTCTACCTTCAATCGCTTGAGTCCGATCTCATTGTGCAACACTGGGTACAAACTGATAACCAAGATTATATCCACCAGGCTTAAAATAATGCTGCCCAGGATTATCCCCGAAAATCAAGGCGGCTTCATCAAGGGAAGGAAAATCCTCGACAGCATCATCCTCGTCCAAGAAGCAATTCATTCAAGTTGTCAACGCAACGAGAAAGGTATGGTCATTAAACTTGATTTAGCTAACGCTTTTGACCGTGTTAGGCATGACTTTCTGTTTGCAGTAATGGCAAAGTTTTGCTTTTCATCCTCCTTTATAAGCTGGGTCAAAGGGTGTGTGTGCGGACCGTGGATAGCACCTCTTGTTAATGGACGCTCTACAAGCTTCTTCAAAGCCTCTAGAGGCCTAAGGCAGGGCTTCCCGCTATCCCCTCTCCTCTATGCAATTCAAGCTTTAGTGCTTAGCTTCCAGCTTAATTTCTGCCAGGAAATCCACACGCTCCCTGGCCTAAGAATGACGAATAATGTTCGGGATATAAATCATGCTCAATTCGCAGATGATACATTGTTGTTAGGTGGTGCAAGCATCCAGTCAGCGGATCACTTTAAACAAGAGCTGGAGTTATACAAAGAGGTGTCCAGAAGCAAAATAAATTTCCAAAAGAGCAAAATATTCAGCTGGAACTGTTCCATTAGAGAGCTCAGGGATATAGCCAGAACGCTGGGAATGGAAGGTACGATGGACTGGGATGGATTCACTTATCTCGGCATTCCCATCTGCAAAACCAAAATCAAGTCAGCAAAATGGGAACCTATCCTAGATAAATTTAAATCCAAAATTCAAGGATGGAGCACCAATTGGCTCAACTTGGGAGGGAAGACGGTTCTTCTTAAATCTGTCCTGAACAGCATGCCAATTTATCAATCTTCTATATTGCTGGCCCTAGGATCGGTAATCAGAAAGCTAGAAAGATCGCTCAGAAAGTTTATTTGGGAAGGGGGGAAAGGGAATGAAAATAAAATTCACCTTATTAGCCGGGATAAGATCCAAAAACCTCGTGATGAAGGAGGGCTACAAGTGAGGAGTTTAAACATTCAAAATCTGGCTTTAGGAGCCAAGTTGCTCTGGCAGTTGATTACAGGAAAAGAGAGCTGGAGCAAGAAAGTTCTCCGCAAAAAATATTTCCCAGGAACAAGGGAGAGGTGTCTTGACTCCCAACCCCCGTTCAGAAATGGTTCTCCGGTTTATGAGTTATGTATTAAAGCCCCGGATCTCTTCAAAAGGAACCTCTACTGGATACCAGGAAATGGGAAAAAAATCAGAGTTTGGGAGGACTCCATCCTGGGAGAAACTCCACTTGGGAAGTGCATGGAAGTGGACAATATCAAACGTTGGCTAGTGGATAGAGGAGCCACCTCCTTGTGGGATCTATCGGCATGGGAAGACAATAACTGGATTGGCTGGGATCTAGGCAACCCACCTCCAGATTTAGAAGCAGAAGCAGATATTCTAACAAAGCTCCTCCAAGGCAAGTCTCCACTTAAAGAAGGATCCAGAGATAGACGAGGGTGGGGGAGCAAATCAGGAAACTATTCAGCCTCAGAGGGTTATAAGAACATCCAAGCAATCCCTTATGCTGCTCCCAATCCAGTGATCTGGAAATTTCTCTGGACCAAAGCTTTCATTCCGAAAATCGACATATTTTGCTAGACGCTGGCCCATAAAAGTATACTTTCAGGCGAAAATCTAAGGAAAAGAGGTATGGAAGGCCCAACTCGATGCCCTCTCTGCAAAAAAGAGGAAGAAACTTCGGATCACATCCTGCTTGAATGTCCCTTCTCCAAAGAGGTATGGAGAGAAGAAATGATGCTAAATCCAGGTATCAATCTTCCATGCACCATCCAGGACCTTCTTTCAGAATGGATGAAGCTGTCTCCGTTCCATCTGTCCAAGAAAACTATGCTCCAAACTGCTTGGATATGGATTCCAAAGGCTATTTGCTGGAAAATTTGGATTGAGAGAAACAATCGAATCTTTAGGGAACAAGAACTTCATCCTTCTAAAATCACCATACAAGCCAGAGCAATCTTAGGGGAAGCTCTTGATCATAATACATCCTTGAAAAATACCATTCAACTCTTGCCTGAAGAATCGCAGTGGTTAAGCAAAATTGTTCCAAACTACCACACCTGATCAATGCCAAATCATGCCAATATAGCTGACTGGGAAATAAGGCTTGATGAATTGGGCTTCATCAATTGGAAAGCTTCCCTGAATGAACTCTGCCTCTTCTTCAACAGAGCATCAAAGGGTAATCCAGGCATTGCTGGTGGGGGTGGAGTGTTTATCTCGGCTAATGGAACTGTTGCTAGCAGCTACGCTTGGGGTTTAGGTATTGAGTCAAATAACACAACTGAATTCTGTGGTCTATTGCAAGGTTTAAGGATTGCTCTCTCCAAAGGAATCACCAAACTAACGGTCTTTGGTGATTCAAGAATGTTGATTCAAGCTTTAGTCAGGAAGAAGCGGCCCTCCCAATTAAAACTGGCTTTAATATATCATAAAATCCGACTTCTAAGCAAAAAAATTCTGTCCATTAGATTCTACCATGTGCTTCGTGGGTTAAATTCCCTGGCAGACAAAGAAGCCAATAGCGGAACCCTCTTGAGCAGAGGTACCTTACACAGGGATGGGATTGAAACTCGATGTGATGTCCTCTTACCGATGTAGCATTCTGTCCCCTGAGCGCAATAGTATCATGAGACTCATCTGGCGATCCCATTCGTTCTACAGTATTCTCTTGTACTATGGTTATTCTCCCTCTGTCGAGTCTGCCAAAAAATCTCTGCAAAGATCCATCGGGTCACAAAAGTCTCGTGACTTAGCTTCTCGCCAGCCTTGTTATTTAACCAATGCGTCCCTCAATGTTACCTACAACACTTCGTTTGAGGACCCAGTGGAGAGCTGCTCTCAGGAAAAGACTAGCATCCTCTTGCAATGGCGTCACTGGGATCCTCCTCAGACTCGGGGCCGACAGTTGAAGAGAGGCTTGACATGCTGGAAAATGATATGGACAGGCTCAAAGGCCGAGCGAACAATCAAGACCAGCTGTTGCAATCGACCATCCAGGCTGGAGAGAAAAGTTGGGACATTCTCAATGAAGATATTAGGAAGCTGCGTGCAGACATGTCGTCCCTAGCAAGAAATCTGGAGGAGTTAAAGAAAGTGTTCATACCAGCTTCAAGGATGTGGCTAATACCCAGGGGGACTTCGGGAACCGCATCGTTGCCTTGGAGGTTGTTGTCAACAAGCTGCTTGCAAAACTGGACAAATGACTCTAACAAATCTGGTCTCCGATAGTCTCTTAGCTTTCTCTCTTTCCAGTTTCATATGGCTGTTTTGGTGAAGCTGCGTCTTCCATTTACTCTATGTTCTGGGCTTTTTGAATCTTTATGCTATTGTAATCAGGCCGTTGGGCTGCTTTGGATGCTAAAATCCATATTGACAGAGAATCTTGGCCAGCTATGCTGGACTGTCATTATGTCAAAGTAAACGATAGCTGATTTATCAACACTAATTTAATTTACCCCTATGTTATGATAAAAAAAAACATAACTAATTAGTGTTATAAATTAATTGTTAAATTATTTTTTAATAAATTTAATATCATATAAATAACAACTTCATAACTATTATTGTTATAAACTAATTATTATTAAATTATTTAATAAATTTAATGTCATATAAACAACAATGTTATATAAATGGTTACATCATGGGCTATAACACTCTTTGGATATCTTATATTCATTGATATGGGTGATAGTTACATTTATAATAAAATATCTATTTTTACTAAGTCACATTTTAATATTATTATTTTTAATATACATTTATTTCATTTGGTCAATTTACTAAAATTGAATGTGCGTTTTTTGTTTGCTAGTTTGTTGATTTGTAGGAATAATTTCTTGTTTAAGGTATTGTAATCCGGAGGTGACACTCCTTTTATTATATCTTATTTTTATTAAGTCATATTATAATATATTATTATTCTTAACATGCATTTATTTAATTTGGTTTATTTATTAAATTTGAAGGTGTGTTTTTTTTTTTGCTAATTTGTTATGATTTTTAGGATTAAATTCTGATTTAAGGTATTGTGATCTATGAGTATTTAAGTAGTTAAAATTGTGATGTGGGGTCACACTCCTTTTATTATATCTCAATTTTACTAAGTTATATTATAATATATTATTATTCTTAAGATGTATTTATTAAATTTAGTTAATTTATTAAATTTCAATATGTGTTTTTTGTTTGTTAATTTGTTGTGATTTCTAGAATTAACTTTTAGTTTAAGATATTGTGATCTATAAGCATTTAAGTTGTCAAAATTGTGATATAAACTTCACACCTTTTTAGATAATACTCATTCTTAACATTGTTGGATTTAAGTATCTTCTTTTAATAATCTTGATTCGAATTCAAGTTATCATGCAAAACAAAGTCCATTAAAATCAACCATATTAACAAAATTCAAAATTTTAAAACATATAATGTAATTTATAAAATTATTAAAAACTAATAAATTATAAAAATATTATAATTTAATAATGAAAATATTCACTCTCACGAAATTACGAGTCAAAGGCATTATTTCAATTTCAATGCACATTCTAAGCGCCTTTCTTGTTATTATCAATTATTTTACCTTCGATTTTTTATAAAATTTAACAAAGTTACCTTTTTCTTTGATCCTTTTAGGGGAGTCAATTCATTAACACATTTTCTTTATGTTAATTAATTAACTAACAAATTTTTTACACCTTATTTTAATCTATTAGTTGATTTGGTATATTTTATAATTTTAGAGTTATATTTTTTTCTACATATTTTTTAATAAATAATATTATAAAATTTGTGATTAAAAAAGTTGAAAACCGTATTTTTAATTATTATCTTCACCATAAATAAGAGATATAGATGATCCAAATCACTATTTCATTGGCCTATTTCAAATTTAAATTCATGATGTAACAAGAAGTGCCTTAAAAGTACACCATATCACCAAATAGTCTACACGCATTAAACTAACTACATTCTAATTATTATTCATAAAAAATATAATAATAATTAATTAACAACTCACCAAAACTATAAACATCATATAATTGTGTCACAATTGCCACAATTATGTGAAAATAAACAAAAATAAAGGTATAATAAAAGCGATACAAATAATTTTCTTATTTCTTATTATTTTCCATCTTTAATTTTAATTTATTAATAAATACATTTTAATCGTTTTATCATTAATTATAAAAAGCATCCATATGTCCAAATTTAATTTCTAACTATTTTACTTCCATATATTTATATATTAATTTAGTGTTTTGTTTTTTTTTGTTTTTTTTTTCCAAAGAAAAAAACATGTAAATTGTTACTCCATGGAATCAAAATTACATAGTGTTGAGACTAAAATTCACCATATATATCAATACACTAAACTTGCTTAATAGCACTCGGACTAAGCTACCAGAAATAACATGAGACTCTTTCTGTCAACACTCAAAAGGCCTTCTACAATCCATCAAAGTCACCAAACTTAGAGAAGTTGGAGATTTCCAAGCTGGCAGCTATCTCTTCACTATAAAAAAACAACAACACCAAGTCTAGAGGCATATAGAAGCAAGAGAAACACCCTTCATCAATCAAGACTCCATCCATAAACTCAACAAATCGGAGAACACCAGTCCTGTCCCTAATCGAGAACTTGAAGAGACTATCAACATCAGAATTGAATACCCTGTAAATGTGCTTAAAAGAAAAAGAGTGAAATCACTTCTTAAGGTTCATGATCCTTCTCATCCAGCTGCCAAAACTCAAAGATTGCAACGAATTTAACCCATTTACCCAATCAATAACAATTTTTGAATCACCAAAAACACTAAGCTGAAGTAATCCTCGTTTTTTGGCGAACCACAAAAGACCCCACATGGCTAAAATATCAACCAAGGTGTCTGTGCCACTACCAACGCCCATCCTTAAATTAATGACATGCCTATCTTTTAGACGTAAAACTATTCCAGTTCCACAATTACCATTGTGATGAGGACCATAAAAAACCCATAAATAACATCAGGGACCAAAAGAGGTTTGCAATAAATCTTATTTCCTTTGGGTGCACTATCCCTGTTCCAATCCTGTAGCTTGTCAGCCACAATTTTTGAAACTGTAAAGTAAATGGAGGGAGGAAAATTTTGAAAAATGCACATGTTCCTCATTTTCCAAATTTCCCAAAAAACAAAAAAGGGAAAATCTTTAACCCTCTTCATACTATTAAACCAACAAAACATGGAATATTCAGTGTCATCCAAATCCCAATTGAAATGGACAAAAAAGAAACTACTAGCCTCCGTCCATACCTCCTTAAAAAAGAGTAATGCAAGAAAAGATGCTCCGCTGATTCCAAGTCAGATCCACACAAATGACAAAATATCGACCCTACAAGCTCCCTACATTTAAAATTCTCCCAAACCAAGATTTTGTTGTGCAAAATCAACCAAATAAAACACTTTAATTTTAAGGGCATGGAACCTTTCCACGGTCGCTTAACCCACCACCTGGGAGGAGGAAGGACTTTTTGAGCCACTGAAACCTCATATGCCTATTTAGCTGTGACCAAGGCAGAATTAACATTTTGTTCCTAGACCAAAGTTTCTTTGCCATTATCAATGAAAATGCCAGCATGAGAAAGAGAAACAATGAAAAAGTTCCATTCATTACCAAACTATGTCGATAAATATGAATCCTTAGTATTAGGCCAATAACCAACACCATCAACCGAAGCTTTCCAAATCTGCGAAAGAACACATAAATTTCTACAATGAAGCTCGACTATCAGAGACCTTGATAATAAACCATTGCCCCTAACACCAGCGATTGGATCACTACCAATGAGGATTTGAATCCCTCGCCTAACTTTCCAACTCAAGTGATCTTTAATTACCGGCAAGGATTTGACAAAACTCTTCTAAAGGTAAGAAGAATTTGAAAATTTTAAACATGTATCCCTAAACCATCTTGCCAATGACCATTGTTTTATGTATTTGTAATTTATCACCCTATTCCATAATCCTGGAGAGAACAATGATCTCCACAAACTCTTAGTGCAAAGGGACAAGTTAAACAGTCTCAAGTCCTTTAACACCCAGCCTCCCAATAACTTGAGCAAGGCTAAAAATTCCCAAGCCGAGAGATGAAATTTGAAGGCATCCAAACCACCAACCCAGATAAAATCGAACATTATTATTCTTAATTGGTTGACAATCAAAGAGGGAACAATAAACAAGGAGAACCATAATACATGAATGCTTTGAAGCACAACATTAGCCGGAACAAATCGACCCTTGATAGAAATCCATCTGTAAGCCCAACATCTAATTATGAAATCAAACTTCTTCAACAACCTATTATAGTCTTTGGTAGCATAAGAGTTTGGATTTATGAAAAAGCCAAGATATCTAAAACCATCACTTAACGTTAAACACGAACAAGGAAAAACTTCTAGAATTTGGTTTCGAACAAGCTCGTCATCCCCTGAAGAAATAAAGTGAGACTTATGATTACTAACCAACATACCTGAAGCTACACAGAAAAAATCAAACAAATCCTTGTAGTGCTCCCATTCTGACTTCAAACCACAACAAAAAATAAGAATGTCATCCACGAATAACAGGTGGGTGATGCAAAGTGTGGATGAGAGATCTAGGCCCATAATATTCTTATCATTTCTGCTTTCCCCAATTAACCTACTCAAGCCTTCAATATCAAGTAGAAAAATAAGCGGTGATAACGAACAACCCTATCAAAGGTCTCTCGAGCAATTGAAAAACAACGAAGGAGACCCATTTACCAGAGTAGTTATGTTAGTTGAAGTGATACAACCCATTATCCATCTTGTAACCTCACAAGGAAAACTTATCTAAATGAGAATGAGTTTGAGCATAGACCAATCAACCTTGTCAATTAAGGCTTTAACTAGATCAACTGTAAGAACAAAAGACTTCAACCTTCTTTGCTTAATGTTATGAAGGCACTCTTGGGAAATCCCGAAGGCCTCAGTGATCTATCTATTAGGAAGAAAACCAAATTGTTCCTCTGAAATACATTTTCCCAACACATCTCTCATTTTGTCCGCAATGATTTTCATGATAAGCTTATACAAAGTATTACAAAGCAATATAGGCCTGAAATCAGAAAGAGTATCAGGATTATCCTTCTTTGTAATAAGAAATAATAAAGTGGCATTTAAGGAAGCATGGATTTTCCCCAAACGACGAGATTCGTTAACCCCCAAAGTGATCTCATCTCACAAAAGCTCAAAAAAGTGTAAAAGAAATATGTCGGCTATCCATTAGACCCAGGGATTTTATCCTTCAAAAACTGAGAAAATATGCTCAATCTCATCCTTTGAAACTTCAACTCCAACCTTTAAAACTTCTTCAATGGAAAAGAATTTGGGAAAATTCTTCAAGATTTTTAACTGTTGGTGCAAATTCAAACATTGATATTGACTGTAAACCCCCCGAAAGTACCTGACCGATTCTTCCTTGATGGAAAAATTATCAGTTAGCACAATACCTTCTTGATTCTTAATTTACCAAATAGAATTTAGATTCTCCTTTGGTTTGCAAACCTATGGAAAGATTTAGTGTTATTGTCGCCCACCTCCAACCAAACCACACGACTCTTCAATCTCCAGGTTTGCTCAATTTGTAACAAAATTCTATATCTTTCAGCATGGATACTAGGCAACATGTCATTACGGAAGGAGGAGAAGTAATCAACATTCACTAAATCCTCTAGAAAGTCAATCTCAACATCAATAGCCATAAGAACCGACTGAGCCTCCAATTTTCTTTTCTTTTCCCAAAATTTAATCTCAACACTAAGCTTAGAAAGTTTCTTTAAGAAACTCAGCATGGAAGGGAGGTTTGAAAGATTCGAGTATTCCTGCCACTTACCTTTTAACAACCCTATGATCTGAACACCATGTAGAAACATGCATCATTTAATTATTCTTTGTAGTTCTTTCTAATTATTTGTCATAGATCTATCTAATTATTTTATATTTCCCATCTCATTATTGAGAAATTAAATAAAACTTTTAACTTGTATGTTTCTTTTCATTTTCACTCTTTTCTCGTATTATTATTAATTATTTTTATTTAAGATTATGTTTCTATTTTTCTATATAATTATTTGTACTCTTTTCTATAACATTTAGCTTTGTTGGATCCATACTTACAAATGACAGTACTATATCATTTAACTTTATGAACTCTAACTATAGATGGAGTGTCTATTTAAAACGTTTTTAAACTCCAAAACAATAAAATTGCAAGAATTCCAACACAAGAATAATTTAAATTATTGTGAAAACTTCCACCCTCAAAATCATCATCTTTATTAAATATATAATTTCATAATTATAAAATTATGAGTAGTTATTTTTTAATATTTTGAATTACACATAATTAATCTTACAAAAATAGAGTTGAGATAGTTCTAAATGAATAGCTTATAAGGAAAAATATATGTTGAGGTTTTGAGAATGTGGTAGCAAATTAATTGGGCTTGACCATGAGGAAAACATCATGGGTAAGTGCACTTGAGCGAGAGAAAATTTTGGATAGTTGATATCATGGGAAGTCCTTGCTATTGGATGTAACCTTAAAAGTTGATGATTGATGTTATGTGATTCATTTCACTAATTCCAATCCCACTTCTTTGAGCATCACCCAATGTAACAAATACTCAGTGGAATATTCAGTATTATGAGAAATTAGTCATTATGATTATTGTTCATGGGATGTGGGTCAAGAATTAAGGACTTATTCTACGTAGATATCCAAAAATGACATTTCATATGTTGGCTTATGAAATCCCTCTAAATGCTTAAATAAAGATTTAAGGGAGTTATAAATGAGTAGTTTATAAGGCACAATATTGGTTAAGGTTTTGCAAATGGAGTAGCAAGCTAAGTGGGTTTACTATGGGGAAAATTCCATGGTTAAATATTCTCAAGTCAAATGAGTTTTGGGATGAATGACCCCTTGGAAATTTTTGGTTATCAAGTATATACCCCAAAGGTGATGATCTATGTAAAGCAATTCATTTCACTAACTTGAATTCCACTCCTTCACTTCTACGAACATCACCAATACAATAAATATTAAATAAACATTTTAATATCATAAAAATTAGTCATCCTAACTATACATTAATGATTTATTCTATTTAAATAATTTCAAAAAAAATATTTTATATATTTCCACACAAAAACTTATAAAGATTTAATTAAAATTATATTATTATTTTATATTTGTAAGACAAAATATGAAGACACGTTTTTATACATTAAAAAAGCTTCCCAAATGAAACAATGGATAAGTGTATTTTTTTTAAACCATGGGAACAACAACCTCCCAAGAGTATATCCAACAACCTGCAAACCAGATATACCAATAACTTGTGACTTAGTAGGGGTCGAGACGTCCCGAATCCCACCTGGGTGAGCCTCTATCCCAGGGGTCGCCTACCCTTCGAGCCTCATCACAACAGGACAATGAGAAGCCTTACCCCCCATCGGTTTTCAACATGATACCTCTAAGGAGATAACACATGTTCTTAACCGTTAGGCCCACTCATCTGCTCCTTAAAACAATGGATATGTGTATTGTCAACATCTTGTTAAGACACGTTTAAGGCACCCATAAATGCATAAAGTGTTAGATATATTTTGATAATGTTATTTTCTTTTAAATATATGTATTTAAAAGAAAGTCACAAAGGTACATTATCAATAAGAAAATGTATAAACGAAGGTGAATCCTTTGGTAGGAAAAGTTTAAGACTAGGTACAATTATTCCTCTTATTATTGGTGGTGGAGGGATTGAGCACTTTATTTTATCAAGCTAAGAAAAGTGGTGCATTTAAGGGCATTAGGATTGGTGGGGTTATATAGGTAAAACATATTTGCTCTTTGTAGGTGATAATTTTATTTTCTCTAATGGCTCTAAGAGGGAGGTTCAAAAGCTTAAAGACATACCAGCTCTATCATTGAGGACACAGATATGATCCTCAATGTCAGGAATTCTCCTATTTATTTTTTGAACTTGGAACATGAGTTTATTAATTGCATATGCTCTCAAGTTGATTTTATACAGGTGGACATCTAGAATTGTTTAAAGTACTTGGGGTTTTTATTAATTCTCAACGACTATCTGAAAAGAGATTGGGCTTGGTTAATTGGTAAAATTGAGAGCAAATTACAACTATGGTGTAATAAATGGATTTTCCGTGGTGGTTGATTGATTGTGATGAAGTTAGTACTAGAAGCAATCCCAGTATATTGGGTTTCTCGAACTTATGTACCAAATGGTATTTTGGATGATATTAGGAGACCGTGTTACAATTTTCTGTGGAAAAGGAATTTTGAGAAGTTTACTTATCATTGGACAACCTGGAGCAAGTTATCCCTTCCAAAGGAGGTGGGAGGTTGGAGATTGAAGCATCCCCTATACTTTGCAAAGGCTCTAACATCCAAGTGCGTATGGAGGATCCTTAAGGGGGTTTTTTGTTGGTGAAAGTGGTGTATCATAAATATATTTACCCTCTTAATACTAAGGAATGGTTCTTGTCTAGAATAAATCCCATTAGGAATGTTTCCATTATGTGAAAGGCAATAAATTTGGTTTTTGAAGTGATTGGGGATCTATTGGTTTGCAAAGTTGGTGATGGAAACATGGTCAAGATTGGTTAGGATCCTTGGATTGGTTTTTCACGTGCACATATTTTAACTATGGATATGGTGGAAGCCTTGAGGGACCATGGACTAGTCATGTTGGGACAGGTTGGGGATGTTGAAATTACCTCTCCATTAGAAAAGTTTGTATAAAATAAGAGGATTTAGGATTTGAGGATGATCATAAAGTTATGTGGGAAGGTTATTTGAAGGAATTGATGGAATGTCATGTCAGATTGGTGGATAGTGCTGATGAACTATTATCGTACATAAATGTTGTGGGTGGTAGCTATACCCTACACTTAGGCTATAGGGTCATCGGGGTAGAAGAAGAAATACCATAACCTCCATAGTGGACCACTATTCTTTGGAAATTAAAGTGTCTTCTTAAAGCATAAATTTTTTTGTGGTTGGCACTTTTAGATAAATTTCTTGTGTGGGATTCCATGATCAGAAGATTCTAGGTGGGCTCGGGTAGGTGTCCTCTATGTAAAGAAAACAATGAGAATATAGGTGATATGTTTTTTCAATTTCCCTTACAATGTTAACATTTGGGAATATGTATCATTGGTTAATGGAATACATTTCAATTGGATTGGACATGAGTTGACAAGGGCTCTACATGATTAGGTTAATAACGTGGCATATAAAGAATTCTTAGCTTTGCATGTTATTCTCATATGGGGGGCCTAGCTTGATAGAAAAAGGCCATTTTTATGACATTTATATCGCTCCATCTGTGTTTTATTTAAAAGGTTTAACCACCCTTAGTCATTATCCATAGGATGATGGCCCTCCAAAATTAAGAGGCATTGTAGAGGACATAATTTATAGATTTGGTAGTTGGTCCTATTGTGGTCCTATTTTACATATTTTTGATGCACAGTGGATAAATTTTTAAACTGGTAATGGATTTAGCACAAAAAACACAATAGAGATGGTGGCAGTAAAGTTAATCATGTTTATATCTTTATCAAAAGGGGTACATAGGTTATATATTTTTTGGGATTCCAAAATAGCGGTTGACTAGTTGAGATTGAAGAGGCCTCCCAAAAATATCTTGTTGAGGCCTATATATGAGGATCTGATCCACATAGATAATCTGTTTCAGTAGATCAAATTCCAACATATTCATAAAGAGAACTATATAGGTAGATTAGTTGTACAAGGATGGTTTATAGGTTAGTGATGGTATATGACATTACTAGGAAATGGACAATGATACCCTCATGGAGCATGATCCTAGACTTCACCTTGGTTGAGGTCATATAAAAAACATAGGCTCAAGCAATGAGAACCCTCCTATGACTATGAAGACATATCTAGCATAAGATTACAAAATAAATCCATTTTGTTTTGTTTGTTGGTAAAACTATCATATCTATTTTAATGGGCTTTTGTTCTACTATGAGAACAATTAGCGCATAACCATGTCTATAAAAGTAGGACTGCCTACATTTTTCGTATATGGCCAAAAGGGGCCTAATGGAAAACAATATTACACTTTTAACATATATATAAGGCATTATTGGGTATTTGAACAATGTGGTTGATTTATGATATAATTGAACCGTGACTTTTTTTTTGAGGAAAATAATTGTTCCTCTTATGATTTGATAACTAGTTTGTCAATCAAAATTTTCCTTTGTAAGTATTGATCAAAATTTTCCACCCTGGGAGGAGTACGAGTAGTTTACGTTGCCCATTTGGGATTTTAGGTCTCTTGGTTCACAAGATTTCTTGAACATGGTTCACATGTTAGACGTGTCCATTTTAGAAGCAATCACATGTTTTTGAGAGACCATGGGAAGATATGTTCCTTTGCTTGTGATTTATTCTCTCATTGGACAAGATGAAGGTGGGAGAAAAGGGTCTTATCGTGCTTAGAGATGTTAATTGGTATGAGAGTTTCATCCCAACACAAGTTATATGTGGAATGAAACATGGAAAGTATATCTATGTGGAATGAAACATGGTAAGTAGCTTTAAAACAATGCTAATTTATATCTCCACTAATCTCAACGTCATCAAGAAATTCTTGATAGAAGAATATTATTCTATCAATGAGGCTTAGAGTTATATTGCTCTCTTGAAGGATTATTGTGATGAGTTTTCTTGGACCTCTGAGGAAATGCTACGCATTGACCATCAGATTGTTGAACATGAGATAACTATGTACCATAATGAAAAACCCATTTGAGAAAAGTTATGATTGATTAATAATCGAAAAACAACTATTATAAAGGAAAAGGTGGAAAAACTCTTGAAAGTTGGTTTCATCTACCTAATCCCCTTTAATGAATGGGTGTCAAACCCAATTCATGTGGATAAAAGACAAGAGGTCATTTGCATGTGTAGTTAATTCCATAATCTAAACAAAGCAGGCCCAAAAGGAAATTACCCCACTCTATTAATCAACTAGATCATCAATGAATGTGTCGGAAATGATATATTTTCATTCATGGATGAGTTTTTTTTCTATAATAAAATATAGATTCATCTATAATACCAACACAAAATTGTGTGTATCTATCCTTGGGGCACTTTTTCTTATAGGAAAATGTTGTTTGGCCTTAAAAATGTTGGACCAATGTAACGAGCCATATCATATGCCTTTTATGATATTAAACATATTATTGAGTTTTAACTGGATGATTTGGTTGCTTGGTCAAAGAGAATGACTGATAATACACCCCATTTTCGTGTAGTATTCAAAAGATATTGATACTATGAAATTCATTTGATTCCTCATAAGTGTATATTTTGTGTTGTGTTTGGGAGATTGCTTGCATTCATAGTTTACAACTACAAATTATGGTTGATTTGCTTAAGGTTGAGGCGATAGTTCAATTTCCTACCCTGTGCAACATTGACCAAATCCAAACCCTCAAAGAAACGAAAATTAATTGCAAATATTTATCACTAATTATGTCGAGATTACCAAAAGGTTTCATGCACCTTTTTAGAAAGGGAGTCCATTTTTGTGGGAGGAGTAAGCACAATGTCATTTTATGCTTCAAAAAAGGATATGATAATCACCCCATTGATGCATCAACCTGACTACAACAAGTATTTTATATTATATCTCATGGAATTTGAATCAACCATCAATATGGGTTTGGTTTAGGAAGATGAATCACATCAAACATATGTGGTTTATAATTGAAGCAAATGTCTTTTTGGAACCAAATTATGATATTCTCATGTAAAGAAGTTGGTCTTACTAGCAGTCCATGTTGTCCAAAGACTTCAAAATTACACCTGTATTCAACATACGATAATGATTGGGGATAGCAAACCAATGTGGCATATCTTGACCCAACACATAATCGAGGGAAACTACTCCAAATAGATAGTAATTTTGCAAGAATTCTACATAGAATTAACCTCTACTAAATCAAAGAAGTCATGATCTTTTATGAAGCTTATGGTGGAGTTATCTTGAGATAGTGAGGATTAGTTTGAAATTGAATCATTCCCTAAGGACCATTTATTCCTCATTGACTCTAGTGACACGTGGTACAAAGATACCCTAGTGTATCACCATACCAAACAATTCCCTTCTAATCTATTTTTCAATAAGCATCATCACATTCTCCATTGTGCAAAGAACTACCTTATTATTTGTGACACTTTGTATCATCAAAGGGTTGGTATCAGTTTACATCAATGCCTAACTCATGGAGAGGATAATATGTCCTTAACGATTTCCACTATGGAGGCCATGGAAACCATATTTTTGGGTTCACAGTACCTCATAAGATTTTGCATGCAGTATATTTATGGCCATCCATCTTCAAATATTGTGACAAAGCAATCAATAAATTTCACATATATTAATTGTTTATGAAAACAATGTGTGCTTATCTTGCTCCATTGTACCATGTCACTCCGATATTGTCCCCTTGTCGAATGGAAACTTGAATTTAAAACATGCATTTAAGTTCATTGTAGCTTTCAAGTGATTTATTGCTTCATTACACAACCAATTTCCATTACCTTCTCACCTTCATATCTCAACTTCACATCTCTCCCATCCACGTAAGCCTCATACCTCAACTTGTAGAAACATCATGGATGCAACTCCTTTTCCCTCAAAACATGAAACACATTTGTGGTGTGGGTCATGTGCCTCCTTTGCATGTAGATGCATAGTGTGTGTCTCTATCACAGATATTTGTGGAACAAATTTCCCTTTTCCATGTAAACATCGTTCCTAAAGCTTAGCTCCTCGTCCTCAATTTGATTGATTGTCCCATTTGTTATAGAGGAGAAGGGTGGGAGAAGGAGCAATTTTGGTTCTCTCGAGCATTTGCATCCATCACAACTTCGATCTATAACACCATTTATTTAAGAGCAGTTTCAATCTGAACTTGCATTCTATCAATTTTCAAACAAGTAATGACTCAATACTTGGAGTTAAGGTCGATTGAAAGTGATCATTGGAGCCGAGATAGATCCTAAAAATCAATGTTAAAGATACATATTTTTCTGAATGAGTTATTTGGACAAGGTGAACCAATCATTCTTACAAGTGGTGGATGGAGGACGAAACCGCGTGACTGAGTATGTTTATATAGTGGTGATTAAATTGTTTCTCCCATATTTGACTTCAAATCATTTATTCACATGGTGAGGATTTGTACATTTGGTGGATATGGATTGATGACCTTGGGATATGGTAGCTTCTTTTTTTTTGGCTATTATTTGAGTTGTGTATATCATACTACCTATCCAATATATGACATTGGAAATTTTGAAAAACTACTTTGTACTTCAATTAGTTCCAATTGTTCCCCTGTCATATATTGAAACATAGAAACATTGTGTATATGCTTGTGGCTATGATACTATTTTGACATGGATCAATTGTGTCTTTCTTTCATGGTCATAATTGTGCATCTTATATATACCTCATGGATTCACAATGAACTTGATTTAGTGGCTATGTTTTTTTATGAGTATAGGTATGCATGCCTCAAGGAAGATAGCTATCTTATACTTTCGATTTTGTTTGTAGGTCCTTCTAATCCTTGGCTTTCCAGAGTCCACCTAGTTTCACTTGTATGTCATTTATGTACTATTATAATGTATTTCAACCATAAACTTCCCTCCTAACCTCATANATATATATATATATATATATATATATATATATATATTTTTTTTTTTTTTCCTTTTTTCTTTTTCCTGACACATTTTCCTTTAATTAACTACATGTCCACGAATTTTATTTTAGAAACTAATAGGTTTGCCATGACTTTCCTTCATGAAACACATAAGCACATTCCAAAAAAAATGAAAAAATAAATAAAAGAACATTAAATGCGTGCTTTCATTGGAGGACACATGCAAAACCCTAACCTCCATTCCTAATTTTCCTATTCACTTTTTCTTGATATAAAAAGGGTCGGTTGCTGGGAGAAGGGGCAAGAGAATAATGTGAGCAAAGTTATTCTAGAATAATTCATAGAGACATAGTTGTTGAATATGTATTGTTTTCCCTCTTTTATAACCCCCTGGTTCTGAATCAATTTTTGGCTTTGGGTTGGTCCTAAACATCACCCTATTTCCTAACAAGAGTAAAGTTAGTGAGTATAGATAAAATATAAGCACATTAACAATTGAATCTAGATGAACCCAAACTTGGGTAATGAAGGTGTTGATAGAAATCATTAGGTGCAATCTTTATTTGTTGTTCATTATTAATGTATTTTTAATATCTATGTTCTTTCCCTCCCTAAAATCTTGTTGCAATGAATTTAATTATTTGTTTTTTAATGCATGATATGTGTTTGAACTAATTTTCTGAAAATGAGTTAGAATCAATCCATAGTAAATTAATGTGTTTACCATGATCTACATCTTTATGCCCAACAAGCTTTGAGGAAGGTTGGTCAGTTTGCATTGCATGCCATTCAAAAGAAAAGAAGGAAATAACGAAAGACTATTTGGAATTGCACGAAAAAGATATATGATGGACAATCATTAGATTGAAGGTATTATTCTATCATCCTTCCCTAGGTAGTTATGTTTGGTAATTGATTGGTTCTAGAATTAAGTTACTCACCTTCCATTCACTCTATTAATGATTCGTCCTAACCATGGGGATTATTACATAAAACACTATTCAGTTTGTAAACCATTACATTTGCACCCACTCAATGACAATCGACCTAGCCAAGACCACTTCTATAATCAACATATAGTATTCTTCAAGTTGTATTTACACATGCAACACCTGTTTGTGAGGTCATTATATTTGAATGTATACAAAGATACGACGAAAACACCAATATTTATTAGTCATAAATAATTGGTTTTTGTGGGTCTATGGCATTGAGATAAAACACACCTCTCTATCATTGCATCCTCACTTTGTTTATCATTAGTGCTTTCAATTGTCATATCATCAATATAAGGTTTATCCTTTATATGATGATGTTGATGGTGGTGGTTAACATCCACTGAGACCAAGCTTTGGTCTATATATATAAACCATTCTTTAAAAAATAAAGGAAGTGTATTTCCTTTATCTACTACTTATAATTAAAAAAAGATTAATCTCCTCAAATCAAAACAATGTATATTTAACATTTTTCAAAATAAATTATTATTATTCAACTTTTTCTTATATATAACATTTTTCAAAATAAATTATTGTTATTCAACTCTTGATTAAATTTTATAGTATTATTAATATAAATGATTACAACATAGATTGTAACACTTACTCTTATCAACATAACTACTTATTCTATTTTTAATGAATTTAATATCATAAACCAACAATTTTTAAAACTCTCCCTTAAATTTTAAATTTTAAACGTGTATATAACATTTTCAAAATAAATTATTGTTATTCAACTCTTGATTAAATTTTTAAGTATTACTAATATAAATGATTACAAACAGATTGTAACACTTAGTCTGATCAACATAACTACCTTTCTATTCTTTAATGAATTTAATACCATAAACCAACATTTTTTAATTACAACATAGATTATAATTCTTTGGCTATCTTATTGATCACATTAATTGAGTTTGATTCGCATATTGTACATGATCCCATCATCTCATTTTCACATCCATCCATCCAAGTTGGTCAACTTATTGAGTTATCCCATTTATTAAATAATTTGGTCATTTATTAAAGAATTCGATCAACTTACTAAGTTATTCTATTTATAAAATATATTGATTTTGCGTTGATAAAATTTTAAACTTATTTTTTAATTAAACATTTGTTATGTTGATCGGCGACATCTATTGATCGCTGGGCGGTGTTACAATATTTGGTATTTCGCACTGTATGGAGAGATGGGTTTGTGGTTTGTGGCCTGGGATTGTGGATAATTTTAAGGGCTATATTAAGGGGTTACAAAAATTTAGTGTGCTATTTTATTATATAGAAAGGGTTTTTTTAGTTAAAATATATTATCTCAATATTTATTAGAGAAATAATAAATTCCAAATGAATAGCCTCCCATATATTAATGAGGAAAATGAAAAAAACTATTTTTGCCTTAGCAAATCTCCCTCAAATCTACTTTTTGCTCCCAATTTCTAGAGAAATTCTAGTGAAATCATTCTTTTGCCCCCAATTTTCAATAATGGAGGATCCCAAGGGTTATTTCTCCCTCCATTTTCCTTGAAATTTAGGCATATGGTTGCATTCTCATGTATTTTTAGTCAATTTCACAATACCTTCTTTGAGCTCTCGATTTCCAGTATTGGAGGGAAAACTAGGGGATATTGTTTTCTACATAAAAGACTACAGTGATTCATGGTTCACCCACATCGCATTGCACTTGCAGGGTGAAGTTTATTGTTGATGTAATTCCACTTTTCATTCTTAGGTATCTCGACATTTTAATCTTCGCATAACATCTTCATTGTTGAAAGATTAGGTCTTGAAGGGGTATGCCACACATGCAATTTATCAGACAAGTCAAATTTGCAACACGTTTTTTATCCAATAATTAATGTGGTATGCTTTTTACCATTTTTTTGGTCCTTTTTATCCACAATTACAATAGATTATTATATTGTAATTTCACCTTTTGTCATGATTTTTATCATGGAATTTTTTTAGGATCGTTGAATTCTAGCGCACTTTTGATTTTTAGGGCTAATTTGGTGTTATTAGGGTTTTATTCTATCCTAGAAGTATTGGCTCTGTGAAAGTGTTATAGAGATCAAAATATATGATCTATTTTATGTGTTCTCATGTTTAAACTATTAACTGTAATTTATATGTTTTTTTTTGTAAATAAAAGTGTATTACTACCTAAAAACTGATTACTGAGATATCATCAAAATGACAGACCCTGACCGGCCCACCATCAAAACTACCCATCCTAGTTACATCCAAAAATCCATAACCTATCCCACCCATAAGCTGAGAGAGTTCCCATTGATGAGATCTCAATCCCAGTCTTATTTACAAAGCCGAACTTCCTATATACTTGCAACATAAGACAACATAACAAACTAAGAAACATAACATACAATTGACTAAAAAAACCTAAGGGCCGTCTTCGAAGCCTCTTGAACATTAGCAACCATCACAAAAGGAATAGCACCACGCCTCAAGGCAGCATCGAGACGTCTTGAGCCGGGACCCCTGACAGATCCCGACCTTCTGTCTGCTGCATTGCCCCCACAGAGCACCCCAGGGGAGGGGCACCAGTATTCCTCCCGTGAGCGCGTCTACCAAACCCTCCCATCGAGAGCTGCTCCATCCTCGGGTGATAAAGCGCAATCCCAAGACAGGACGCTATCTAGTCCACCTTCCTATGCATGAGGCGACAGTCCACACTGAGAGCTTCGACCTTGCTAAGAATATTCCTACATTCATCATTATGCTCCTTCCAAGCTCTTATGGGTTCCTCATCACCCTCCTTCTTAGCCAGAATCACCGCCAGCTGCTCCTCAATTATGGCCGCAGATCTGATATTCGCCGGGGAGACAAGGTTCATAAGGACCCAATAAATCATCACCATGCGGTCGTGGTCTGATGCTCTTCCTGCCGTGGACCCGGGGTCCGAGACCCACCCATCCACCTCTTCTCGAATTTTCTCTATTGGTTTCGTCTTGACCTGATCCCAGAGGGCCTTCTCCATGTTTTCCATGGCAAGCCTGGAAATAAGTGGGATGCGATCCTTAAATGCCTCCGCAGCAGCCTGAGCCTGAAATTGGGCCTGGGTTGCCGCCCCCTTCCCCTTACCACTATAGTCTTCTCCTTGTCCCCATCGATCAGTCCCACCCACACTTCCATGAGGCGGAGCCATTTCCCTACGCTCAGCTTTGTCCTCCTTTCTAACAGACACTCCGTCACCTTTTTTTGGCTCCCCGATCATACTCAGCCAATAATCCTGCGCTCCACCCTGAACATATGCCTCGGCCATGACTAACCCTGTCTTATTAATAAGGATCACTCCCATAAATGAAATAACGTCTCCATCACGGACAATGATAACCCAGATTCGGCCACCTCTCGGTCCCGTTCCTCGCCTGGGGCTCACCAGAGGAGTCTTCATCACTACTGCATCACCTAACCAAGCGATATTTGTACTACCTATATCCTTAATTATATTCTCGTCCTTGTTCTTAATGATTAGGAAGAAGCGCTCAGATTGCCTCGATCTGAGACCACCTGCTCAGCACATGTTAACAGAGATGACGCATGGGAGGCCCTTGCCACCTCCTCCCCCTTCCACATTCCTCATACATATGACCCTGCCTCTGCCCTTTGTCACCACCACCATGATCCGCGAGTTGACGACAGCGAGGCAGCCACCGTTCCCCCTTGAAATCTTCAAGTCGTCCCCACCTAATATCCCTGACGTCAGCGACCCTGACGTTGGCCATTAGGTTCACCACCCTGTTAGCCTCTCTCTTGATGTGTTGAAAGGACAACACTGAGAAACCGAAAATTAGAGCTCGTAGGTCGTCCATTCTCCCTGCTAGGCGCCAACTGGATGCCACTTTCTCTGCTGTCTTCCCATTTTCCAGCTGTTGAGCCATGTGGATGAGAATTCGGGAGTCCCCTTCCACGATCGCTGGGAGCCAACCATTTCGAACGACAATATGGATGCCATGGATCATCCCCTCCAACTCCACCGAGTTATTGGTGTCAAACCCTATATTCCCATGGAACACCTGCAAAATTTCCCCCTTATGGTCTCGGCAGGCCCCTCCAAATCCCGCCATTCCAGGATTGTCTTTGGCCGCCCCAATTGGAATTTATATGTTGTTAGCGGATGCTACTCTTAATGGAGAGATGCCACATGGTTTTTATATATTCAAACTGAATTTGACCCAGTTGTTTAAAATGTGCTTTTATTAGGATCTTGCTATGCAATTATTATTGGATCTAAGGCGTTAATGAGAGTGGATATGTTCATATTTTATGTATGTTATTGTTGATGTTTGAGATGTTTGTAATATAAATGAATGCACACTAATTATAATGGTGGGGCTATAGTGGAATGATCACTATTTTCGCTGTCTTCTTGTAGAGTTGTCCAAAGCGTTTTAGTAGATTCTTTTATTTGTATTGAGAAGTTCGCGATTGGTAGAATTTTTTATTCGTATTTCCAAGTTCGTCAATTTTATTTGTAGCCTAAATTTGTTGGGTTCGGTAGTTGTTTTATGATATTTTGTTTTTCGTAAAGTTAATTCATAAGTAAAATGTTTTTTGGTGATTTGTTTTGATTTGTAATTGCTATCATCATCCAAAAATGAATCTAATTATGTATGATAAATATGTGATTTAGTTGGAACACGATACTTCATTTCCATCATGATTGTATTTAATATGTATAGGTCATGTTTGATATGAGATGTAGACATTATGCCATTTGATATCTATTCTTTTGCATTCAATGGGGGCGCTAACACAATTTTACCACATTTTGCATGCTTTCAAAAATTCAAGGGACATGGATACAAACACCTCCTCAGTTTATTTAAGAAAAAGTAGTCTTTAACATAGTAGTTCTAATGTTATGCATGATAATGCACTAATGTGATTTATATTCTTGTTAGTGTATGTTCTTATTTCTAATAACCATTGCAAATTTCTAACTAACTCTAAAAAATCTAAATCAAATAACATAATTCATATTTTGATTGTCAACAAAAGAAGGGAAAAAGTGGCATTTGTATTTATAAATAGTTAAGCATGTTATTTTATTCTTGGAGGGTAGCTTAAAAATGAGAGATTTGGAAAATAAGCTAATTGGGAATGCATACACTATATTAAGGTTGTGGGTCCCAATAATACACCATGTTGTAATAATGGTCGTTGGGTGTCATAATCACTCCATAGTGTTAAGTGTTCAAATCTATCAATTTTCCAGTATGTCAATATTTGGGCCCCCACATGTCCATTGGACCATTAAGGGACGAGATAAAAAGTGGAGTCCCCACTTGCCTTGAATCTAGTTAATGTAGTTGTGTTTCACCAACACCTCTAGTTGTGAGTGACCCAATACTTCTTGTGAAATGTATAAATAAATCTCTCATTTTCTCATTCATTCATTTGCTCATTTGAGGGTTTAGGAGTCGAGAGAGTCAAGCTCTGGTATATGATCTTCTATTTCACTACCTTGGTAATCCGCATAATCAAAGGCTAAGTATTCCTAGAAAAAGATTCACGAAGATGTTACGAAGTTTTATAATTTGATGAAAGATTTGCAAAGTTTTTACAATATTTAATAGTTCATTGAAATATTCGCAAAGATTTTACAATATCTTATAATTTAGTGAAAGATTCACCAAGATTTTATAACATTCTATAATAGAATGAAATATTATCTAAACAATTATATACACATAATATATTATTAATAAAATAGCCTTCGAATTTTCCTATATATTAGGGAGATTCACTCATTTATTATACATATAAATTTCAGGGGTGTTCTTAAAATTATCCTTGATTTTAGTTTTTGTTCACTGATACAAAAAGTTCTAGTACAAGGTCTAGAAGTAAAATACATGATGAAATTGCCAAAGTTAATCCATAATTTAGTATATTCCATTCATTCATGGAAGGATAGAATATGTCCACATGGCTAAAGGAATCAATCGAAACTAAAGGAATCAATTGAAACTCCCAATGCAATTAACATAGTTATCAATAATTGTTTTATCTCCCTAGTTGAGTGTTTTTTTATTGTGCGAGGTATCTTCATTTGCATTCAAACATGAAACATGATTGTTACACAAAAATATTCATTCAAGCATATTAGTCACCCATGGTCTCCATATTTTAAGTTTCCATGCTTTGATATCATGAGAATGATGCTAGCTTCTTAACTTGAGTATTCCCAAGTGTAATAGAATGCTCCCACATTGTATTCACACTGGATGTATCTTCTAAAACTAGAACTCAATCTACTTCATTTGGGTGAGGTACTAGTTATCAAACATGAAGAGATGTTGGAAGGTATGGAATGGGAGTTCATTGGGTTGTGAGAAGGGTATGAAGGGGATGTGTTATTGGTAGTTAAGGTTATGCGATCTGTTAATGAAAGGTGGCTAAATTCCTGGGTGAAAGTGAACTGAGGATTAGGTGAATGTGAGAAAACATTAAAGCAGGTATGTAAGAATGTGAGAATGTGGTATTGGGTACTTCTTTTAATCAGACTCTCCACATCATCTTCATTTGCATTTTGGGCATCTCTCCTACTTTTTACTTTTTGTATTTTTTATTATGTTTAATTGACCAACTTTCGTGGTCATTTTTTGGATATTAATAAAATTATATACATTTATCTATTCATTAATGGCAAGAAGAATGACTTACTAGATGTGGTGGTAATTTCACAGAAAAAAAAAATTATCTAGCTTAAAATTTATAACACACTTATAGCAAAGAAGGAAAATTTACAAGTAAGCTGTGAAATCTACTATCACCAAGGAGAGACAAATAGAAAAAGTAAGAAAATTTCCCTAAGACCAACCATTACACAAACATTGAGAAAGATTTTACCAAGCATTCATTGCACCTGGATAGAAACCATGACAATAATTCTCAAACTCCCCATGACTTTCAACATACTTCGACTCTTCCACTGTTTATTTGCAATAAAACTCCCCAAGACTTTCAACATGCTTTGACTCTTCCACTATTGATTTGCAATAAATTGACAATAGGAGGATCTATGGTAGATAGTAGAGACATATATGTTGGTTATAACTTATAAGCCAAGATGTCCCTGGTTCGATTTGCAAGGGGCACAAGTGCTTGTTTACACAGATCGAAAATATTGAGACTTTATAATAATAAAAAATTGGGATACTACATATAGACAGTACCTTTGTAATTCAATAATTAGGTTTTTGTGAATAGTAATATTAATTCAATATTGGTTCCAAAAATCTGTCTCTAGAAGCATGACAAGATGACAAATTCTAAAAGGAAATCACAATTTAAAAACCAAATGTTCTTGTGATTCTACAAATATCCACTGAAGGCATTGTTGGGAGTTGTAAAACCATGTTAATTGATCTACTAACCATTGTATGAAAGGTGGTTTGTGATTTTTTTAAAAGGAAATCACAATTTAAAAACCAAATGTTCTTGTGATTCTATAAATATATTGTTGGCAGTTGTAAAACCATGTTAATTCATCTACTAACCATTGTATGAAAGGTGGTTTGCTACAAGAAACAACAAAATTAGACGTAAATTGATCTACTAACCATTGTATGAAAGGTGGTTTGTTTCAAGTTGATACCAAAAATTAGACGTAATTTTTTTTAATACCAAAATATTTTTATTAACATTTTTTTTTAAAGATTTTGGAACTTATTTTTTTAAGGAATTCTTTCATATTAGTTAGCATCATAATGATTCTAATAAAAATGTTCATTAATGTTTTCAATCATAATAATTTCATCATCATCTTTGCATCTTATCTACAATCACAATAATTCTTATAAAGATGCATGTTAATGTATTCTTATAAAGATGCATGTTAATGTTTTAAATTATAATATCATTATGTACAAAATATTGTAATTGATTTACTTGTGACTTGAAGGATAAGTTGGATTTGGTCATTTGTTACTGAACTATTGACTCATAAAAGAGAGATGATGGAACTTAAACTTTTTATTTGTTTAAGACTAGTTCGTTTGGTTCCTTGAATGTGTGGATTCTTTTTGGGATTGAAACATATTTTGATTTCACAAAAATGAAAGTTATCATTTGATTTTTGTGCTTACTCTTCAACATGGATTATGCCTAAGTTCTGATATTTAATATTCCAAGTAGTTTTGGAAATTGTTAGAAGTTTTGGTCATGTTTTTCAAAGTTGATTTTCCACCAATATAAGACTAATGTTTGGTTAAAAGGGAGACCATAGGTTTAATTGTAAAGTTAATGGTTTTTCCTTTTTATTCATTTCCCATTGTCTCGAGTCACCAATTCAAAACATCTATAATGACAATAGTTCTTCATGGGTTGGGGATGAAAACAATGATTTAGAGTTCTGTATGGATGATTTATTAAGAGATACCCATGCCATGGAGGGAACGTTGTTAAATGCATTCCAACAAGATGAGATTGGGAACAATGCTAATGTTGTCGATGCCTTCTTTGAAATCTTGAAGTCTACTTCCACCACCCCTCTCTTTGGGGATGGATCAAGGTCTACACAATTGGTGACAACAATATTGTTGTACAACTTGAAAGTAATGTATGGTATGTCAGATGCATGCTTCTCGACACTACTAATATAACTAAACTTCAATTCCCTAGCTTTCCATTGAGGCCACCAGCTTAGGCGTCCTTAGCTCTCCATTGAGGCCACCAGCTTAGCATTTAGCCTTTCCTAGCTCCTTGACGACCTGATAAACCCTACTGCGTGGGCTTGGATGAATTGTGTACCTTGGCTATGTGTAAGCCTGCTTTGACCCTTATTCCTTGAGGAATCATGCCCAGCTCGGGGGTGGCAGTGTTGCTGAGAGATTGATGAGCACGCTGGCCTATGGTTGGGTGGAACGTTGCAGCGACGTAGCTGGTTGTGGGACGAGATATTTATAAGATAAGCATTCATGTCCATTTTGCTTCTACATTTACATTACTGTCTAATGTCTAATGAACCATAATGATGAACATGTTGATGCTGGAAAGTATATGTTTGCTTTCGCTGTATGTTGAGTAACTACGCATCCTTGTATGTTTTACGCATCTTAGTGTGTTTTATGTTCTAAGCATTTTATATCATCATTTATGCATGTTTGTGTTCATAAGGCTAGTTTCCCGGAGGTTTTTGATTGTTTGGTAGCGTCCTCTTCGTCGGTCAGAGGGTCGGGGACATTACAGATTTGTTGCGTGCTTGATGACAATGTAGATTTATATTGTCTACTAGTTGCATGTTACTCAAATAAAAGGTACTTCCAAGTGATAAAATCCTCTCGGATAGTTGTGGAGAGGGAAAGCAACTACTGAAAAAGTTGGTTGTTGAGTACATAACATATCATGCTTATCCAAATGATTGTATTTTATATAGAGGAAAATATGTGGACAAAGATATATTTCCTAAATGTGGACATGACAAGTATAGGATATAAAAAAGGGTGAGGCACATGTCCCACCATATAAGATATTAAGGCACATGGACCTCCTCATAAAATATTAAGAAACGTGCCTATAATCCCAAGGATTCAAAGGAGCTTACGACACACACTGCATAAATTTTAATTTTTTTGTTAAAAACGACAAATTTAAGTTAAATTTTATTTTTTAATCCACTAAAAAAATAAATGAGAAGATAATAAATATAATAGCTAGACTCTTCTCCATCTGGGAGGCATGGTTTCCATGTACACAACAAATGATGTTTTCCACCGGTTTGGAAAAAATCCAACTACACCAACGAACCAAACAACGGGAGAAATCAAAGAACTAAGGAGCATCACATGCCGGGGACATCAACGAGAGAGTACCGCACTAGTACTTAGGTGGGCCTAGT
The DNA here is from genome assembly GCA_001517045.1 of Pseudotsuga menziesii. Classification (NCBI taxonomy): domain Eukaryota; kingdom Viridiplantae; phylum Streptophyta; class Pinopsida; order Pinales; family Pinaceae; genus Pseudotsuga; species Pseudotsuga menziesii. The sequence continues at coordinate 399,285 of LPNX010081752.1, read as the reverse complement.
AGGTTTTCCACATTGAGAAATGAGTCAAATGAGTTATTCAGTGCCATTATTATTTTTATTATTTTACCCTTTTTGGTGTGCATGCGTTAGTGGCGCATTTGTTCAGATTTTATATGAGGCACATCAATGTGCTTCTCCTTGTAGAGAGCACCTTTGAGTATTTCTTTTTATACAAAATAAAAAGGGATTTACAAAAAATTATAATATGGTGTGTTATATTACGTAGCGCACCGGTTGCATAATAGAATTTATAATGCACCTGGGTACCCTATTGGAAAAGTTGAAAATAGTATTTTTATCTAGTCAAGGGCAGACCTTTTTTTATATAAAATGGTGTGTGGTATTGTTAACGCACTGGAGCATTAGTTTCATTCCCATACACCAAACAATTTTTCCAAGAAAATAAAATGAACATATTTATACAAATTGCATCAAGTTACTTTGGCATCATTACTTTGTTTCAATAGACACACCGATGTGTATTTGATGTTAGCGCACCAATGTCGCTAGGTAGAATGGGATCATTTTTTTTCATTTAAAAATAATTAGAATTTATGTTTTTATGTCTCTAAAACAATGATTTTTACTCTGTCACGCATCGATGTGTCTTTCTCCTAACACGTGCCACTAAGTTTTGCAAGAAAATAAAAATTATATAGTTTTTGAAATGGCATCGATCTATTTTGACTTCATTGTGAGCCCTAATTAGGCGCATTGGTTTGTCTTTTCTTTTACTATTTTGGTGCATCGATGCATTAAGTAGTTAAGAGTGCATTGGTGACTAGTATGTTTATGTGCATCAAATACAAACCTCCGCTAAAACCTCTACCCTCCCACCTCCTCCATAAGCATATAAATGGGCTCTTTTTGTGTAAGGTCCGAAAAGACTTCTACTAGAAGGTGTTTTCCTTGTATTGTTTCCTCTAATGCAAACACAAGTTTTAATAAAAATACAATATTTGACCCAACATAGCCATGTGAATGCTTTCCTATATTAGTAATTAAGAATCAGGATACAATGTGCTAATGACTTGTTGACTTCATTCTATGGTTGATGATTTATAAATGGAAGTAATCCGCAAACTCTATTCATTTCCTTATGAATGAAAAAAGAACAGTGAACCTAAGAGAGCGAGAGTACATGTATTTCTATTTTGTTAATGAGATACATGGAGAATATAAGGATTTGGAATAGGGGGGCCCTTTCTTCATTTCGTATGTACTTTTCTTTATGAATCTTAAGAAGGACCAAATTCTTGGGTGAGATGTACAAGAACAAATTTATTGCACAAAGAAGGAACGACAAATATTTCACAGAACATAGTTTTTTTTTTCTTTAGACATACAAATTGTAAAACATACCAACATTTAGGAATACAAATTTTGTTGTTAACCTCATCGGAAATAGCAATTGTATTTCACTAACATTAGTAGGAATTATTACGGAAAACATAAAGAGTTTTTGTAGAAATATCAATGGAGTACTTATCTTTTTAGAAATTTGAATGCTACGTAATTGACTAAGATAGAGTGGCTCCATCAACTCTAGGTATACTATTGTAGATGCCACCCTCAAGCAGGCTATGATACCACCAAGGAAAATGAGAAGATATGAAAATTATTAGGAAAAATATTCAACTAAAAAACAAGGCAAGGTTTACCAAGTATCCCATTATTGACTTATTAAATTGGACCAACTATTTTGCACTCATGATGCCTATCCCACACAACAAAAGGAGAATTATTCCTTCGCTAATCAATAGTCATGTAGATTTTTTCCCTTTAGTTCTCTTTAGTGTGGACATAGAAAGTTCCAATATGTTATCCATTAACTCAAGTAGATTTATCTTGGTCCATGGATCATCTTACCATTTTAATAGATTCATTTCATGGTTGTTATGTTCCTTAGTATGGAAGCCTTGTTTTCAAAAGATAAAACTCATTTTCCCTCTCCTCTACACCACTCTGAAAACTAACTCTTCCTTCAAATTCGAATTTCCCCTTATCTACATGCATGAAGGATGAAAAGGAGAGTCTTAATCCAACTCTTCTTGGTTCTAATAATGTGGGGGAGACCAATTTCCTTGGAGGTAGAAGGTGCTTGTCTAGATTTAGGAGACGGTTAAGTCCACTTTTTTTACCTCAATTTAGACTATTGGATAAGCTCAACATCATAAAAGAGTGAAAGTTTTGGGTGATGGAAAGATAGATAAGGAATATTAGCATTCACTTAGAACCGCTCACCTTTCCCCTCTTGTGGTATCATAGCACATTTAGGCACTCATTCTCAATCAATCTTGGTTCTTTTATTAATTGCAAAAATATCCATGTCTACAATTATTTACAATAACCATGGTATGTCCAATCCATGATATAATAAAGCATAGTAAAAGATAAAATCTATGTAAAGCATCTAAATGTATTTAAAATCAGGTTCATATCATCCTAAGGGATTGGAACCAGAACATTATATCCCCTCCCCTTTGGAATAACACCATCATTGGTGTTATTTTATTGTAGAAATATTTATGATTAGCATATAAATGGATATGTCTCTCTCATGGCATCCTCCATATCCTACATAGCCTCATCTAGTCCAAAGTGTTTCCATTGAAATTTTACCTAAGTGATGGATAAGTTCTAGAGCAATGTTACTTTCCTGGCCAGGATGCAACCGGATTTTAGTTGTAATTCTTGCTCTAGTTCCACCTTCCACTTCCACCATAGATGCTTGGTGATTTGCTTGTTGGTCCTCCAAAGAAGCATAAATTCTCGAAATGGTCCTTTCTATATCAATGACAATTGTAGATTCTTGAATGTTATGAATTTCCTAGAATTCTCTTATCTATGGGGAAAATCTATAAATATATGGTCTCCTCCGCATCCCTAAAATTTGATAGTCCCTTTAAAATGATTAGTTCGCCTCCTTCCTATTGATCATCATGGAATTTTCCCACTCTATTCTAGGTAGTTCTATAGAAAACTATTACATGTTGGATACCTTGGTTGGAAACTATTTGACTGATTTTTATATTAATGAGGCTTAAATCCCTTATTTCTCTAATCAGATTTTTTTCCCTCTTTTCCTTCCATGCCTTACTAAATTTTGGTTTATGCTTGTTCTAATCATAGCAATATTAAGCCTTTCTTGATTGTCTCATTGTGAATTTTAGGCTCATCAAATTCAATCATGTCTTTGTAGGATTAAGATAACCCACATAGAAAGAATTTAATTTTATCCTTCTAATCCTTAATATATGGGACATACCTTAGTAGTTCCAAAACTTACACTACAAGGAAAAGAGTCTGTAGTGGAGGTCATAGTGAAGGCTTTTAGTGTTCCAAGATTGGAAAAAAATGTCAAAAAAACCTATGCTACAACCTATGCCAATGGTAGCAGATGTTTTAATGGAGGTTATTACAAATATATTTTATAACAAAAAAAACTCAGCAGCCAGATGTTTTAGAAACTGTTTCTTTACTGGTGTGCTTAGTTTAAATTATGTGCACCATGTGTTACGTAACACAACACACCGGTGCTGTACAATGTAAAATGTCTACACTTGTGCATTCAAATAGAGCAAGCACCATAAATAACTAATTTTCAACGTTGCATTGGTGCTTTCATATAGATTATATGCACTCGTGCTTGTATATCACAAACGCACCGATGCGATATGTTACATCATCCACACTGGATATTTTTTATAATTTTAAACTTTACGAGTGATGTCCATTTGTCTAAGTGCACTGGTGCATTTCATTATCAACGCATCGATGCTTACAAACTATCAAAATCACTAGATGCATTTAAACACATAGGACGCACCGGTGCTCTTATACAGAAAACAAGCATCGATGCACATAAGCTTTCAAGGTTCCCAGTGCATATAAACCATTGACATGCACTGGTGGGAATAACAAATGAAAATGCACCAAAGAAGTCATTTGGAACATATTAATCTTTTAAAATTTAACGATGCATTTAATTTATATANTTTTTATAGTAAATTCCTATATATATACTATATATATATATATATATAGTATATATATATTTACTATATATATATATATAGTATATATATAGGAATTTACTATATATATATATATATATTCCATTATTCATCTGAAATTGAAATATTTTTTTATAGTACTATTCATTCCAATATTAATGATTACATTTGTGAGTTTTATTAGTGTTTGGGTAGACGCACAAGAGTGACATCAATTATCAAAAGCACCGCAGATGATTCTTTGAATAGTGGCTACTGACATTGAAGTTATATATATATGTGTGTGTGTGTGTGTTTTATTTTTTAAATCCATTATTTATCTGAAATTAAAAGATCTTTTTATAGTACTATTCATTTATTATGGATGTATTGTTCACATATAACATTTGACAATAACATTGAAGAATGCAATAGAATAAGAAAATTTATTTTATCATATATCAATAAGAGTGTCTTTGTCATACAAAATAAGACAACATAGAGAAAACAATAATTAACATGTCAACATGCATGTAATAGTTACACTTATTGGAAACTCATTGTTTTTCAATTCAGATAATATGTCTGGTACATTATTCTAAAAAACATATGATTTTCACAGAAAATTATTCCAAAATATACAACAAGCTACAACAACTTGCATTAACATTAAAATTAAATATGTATTTGCATCATTCTTCGTTGGAACTGTTATCAGTGCTTGAGCCACTTGCATCAATTGGGTTATTTGGCCAAATGTTTTGTTGATTTGAATTCATGCAGGCCGATGATCCTATGTTTCATATAATTTAACATCACATTAGAGCAGGTATCCATGCCTTCCTCGAACCTCAAAAACTTCCATTGATGCACAAGAAGCCATTGAGTTTCCACATAATTCCTGTAATAATTGCATTGCTCTCTCTATATTTTTTCCAGAGAAGTCCATTCGGGTGTGATGTACTCAGAGAAAGTGCACATGTTGAAGTGAAGGGTGTTTGAGATAAATTAATTCGAATTGATTGTTTTGCAATGTTTTTCCAGGTACATTCAAATATTTATTGAGTAATTGTTGATCAATATAGTTGTGAAATGGAGAATTCAACATCTCTCTCTCCTAGAATCCTTACATCGTTCAATTTCCTTGATTGGAGGGTAGATATGCAGATTTCCTTGCACAAAAAGGGTTTGTACAGGATGACCATGGGTAGAGTAATCGAACCCCGATGGTATATTGAAAATTAAAAGCATCTGGATAGGCTTGATGAAGCTTTTGGGTACATGTGCATCCACATCTCCAGGGAGATGTTGTTCCATATTGATGGACTAAAGACTCCAAAAGAAGTATGGGATAAGCTCAAATCCTTGTTTGGAAAACAGGATGAGTTGAGAGGCCATATCTTAGAGAATAAGATGATAGCACTACAAACCAGTAAATTTGACACAATACAATTATTCTTCACTAAATTCAAATCACTAGTCATGCAATGCAAGCAATGCAGGATTGAGAAGAAGGTTGAGTAATTGGTGGTCTCCATACTAAGAAAATGTGGCTCAAAATTCTCAGTGTTAGTCTCTAATTTTCATTTTGGGAGACTGACTACTCCTAATTGGCAAATGGCATCCCTTGATTCCTTCACAGAGTCTCTAATCCAAGAACAAGAGAAGTTGATATAGATGGGAGCTCTCAGAGATTCTCCAAATCAATCTCTCTTAGTTGGTGAGACAAAGAATGTGTAAGCAAGAAGGAAGCACAAAGGTAAAGAGAAAAGAAACACTGAATTTGAACCTAAAGATGAGTTTGATCAATTAGATGAAGCCTCAGGATCTAGGAAGAACAAAAATCAAAGGTATGACAAAGGAAAGTACTCTTACTATAATAAAGCAAACCATACAAAGAAGTATTGTATGAAGAAGACCATTGATCAGATGGAAAAACTCCTTGAACAATGTTGGGCCTCGGGACATTAGGGAAGAATTAATGTAGAATTATGCCTAAGTATGGAAGAAGAGTGTAAAGGATAAGAGGAAGGAGCTACGATAGAGGAAGCAACATCAAGGGAAAGGGAGGGATGCTGTGACAAAAGAAGGAAAGGAGAAGAAGAAGACAAAGAGAAGGCGTGGGACAAGGAAGCTGCGACTGAAGGACAGAACAAGATACGAGATGACATCGCAGAATATCGGCTGAAGCAGTCATGCAGATAATGTAACGACCGAAAAATGACAGTAAGGCATAACGCTGAGAAAGCGAAAGTACTTAATGATTGTGGGTATGAGCTCGGCTGGAGGTGGTGGAAGCCACACACATGAAGGGATATTTGTAAGTCATGTCGATAGTGCCTTTCATTATGTGTTACTAGAATAGGAAATACAACCTATTGGTTGGTTAGAGTAAGTTGGCGGGGAAAGCGATTGAAAATAAGTATGTAATGATTCATTTAGAGTATGTATCGAGTCGATATTGAGTTTGTAACAATCATGTAAGGGATCTGTATCAAGTCCGTAATGGGGCTATAAAAGAAGGAACCCAAGTTGTAGTTGGGTTAGACAGATAGACAACCTTATAGCTGTTTAGCTGAATAGAGCTGGATGTAACTGGTTTTTTGTTAAGGACTCTATATCGCTGAGTGGATCAGAGTAGAGGTTCTACAGCTGAGTGTGCAGACAAGTAGAGAAGGTTGAGTTGATCTAGGCTGTGTGCAGATCACAAGTAGGACTAGAATAGGAAGAGAAAGAGAGAATATAGAAGAGCATGAGAGGGAGGAAAAGTATGTAAAGAGAGAAGAGAAGATCTAGAACAAAGTTTGCCGCTTTGTGTGCAGAAAAAAGGTGCATCTATTTCCTCATGCTAGATGAAGAGCACCTTGTGGTTTTTTCCCGGATGGGTTTCCACGTTACATCCTATGTATATGTGTGAATGTTAAAGTAGCTCATTGTATTTTTGAATGTTATGTTGAATGACTAGTTGATTATTTGGTTACAAATAGATAACTGTATGACTTCCGCATTATATTAATGAATATGCTTATGTTGTATGTTCACTGTTTGTTTATGTGAATCGTATAAAGAAGGGTTGTATCATGAATTCGTGATGATTTATTGTGCAAATCGGTAACCCACCTTCTTGGTCTTCATTGGAAACCTTGGCACAGAGGCAAGGTACTAAAACACCCTCCCGCACAAATTGCGGAAACATGGTTTTGGAAGTTACCCATAAAACTACGATTTCTCGGGTGAGACGGCATATGTGTCGCAGGTGTTTCCGGCTGAGCTCCACTCCATCGAGCCGATATATTGGGCTTTGTTGTGCTGAACAAGAAGGGACTGAACCTAGGTCCATCCTGAGAGAGGGACGAAAGCCGAAAAATGGTTCCGTTGTCGGGAGCTCAAGTGTTGTGGTGAGGGATATGTTGTGGCAACCCACGAAACCGAAGATTCAAAACTAGGTGGACTTTAAAGAGTTAGAGTTTGCATGAAAAGAAAGTGAAGGATCTCGGTGGATGCCGACAAAGTGGTTAGACTAGTACATTTATTCAGACATTCATGAGATTTTCTTTACCGAGTTTCACATCATATTGCATGAGTGGTTGTCTAAGTTGGCAACCCAACAAAGGAATTTTCAAGGAGGAGAACCGAAAGAGTGGAGTCTATATTTGATTGAGCGGATGAAAAGAGTAAACAACCCAATATCAAGGGCTGTGGATTTTTGGGTAGACAGTATCCTAGAAGGATATATTACAGAGTTTGTTGTTGGCACAATAACCTCATACAATGAGGCAGAGAAAAAAAAATTCAAGGACCACACAACAGATACATGTCATATTTAAATACGTGGATAAAAATGCTTTTATGTGAAAAAGGAATTATGTGAATGCAAGACTGAATAACAAAGGGTGGCTATGTCTCAACAGAACCCTAGAATGAGATGTTCCCAAGAGATAGTCGAACTAAACTAGAGCCAAGATTTTTAAGAAGCAGAAGAAGATTCAGGTTCGACAAAAGACGAAAAAACTTATTTGGACGAGGGGGTTGCAACACAGATCGAAAAGAAGAAGGCTATGAGTTTACATCATAATTAGACGAAGGTTCTTGTGACGAGGAAGAGGAATATCAATTGATCTCAGAAGGAAACAAAGAGTCTGAAGAGTCGAATGAAGCTCCAGAACAAGAATGTGCACACAACTCACCTACAGTACCAGAGGTAATATTGTGAGACTTGTCTCCAAGCATTTATGTAAATACGAGTTGTACTAATGCTGTAAGTAGCTGACAAGGAAGTATGACTAGTCCAACTTTTGTTTCGACTGTACCAAAAATCAATACAACAGTAGTCAATCCAATGCGTGGAAATGACATTAAGCTCCCAATATTCAATGGGAATGGGTTAGAAGACCCAAAGCAGCATTGGTTTATGTGTGATGTTGTCTGAACTGCACAATAGATCCAGGATGAGAATATCAAGAAAGTGAAAATTATCACAACGCTACGAGGTCGTGCACTAGATTGGTATATGAAATTTTCCATAGTACCAATAGTAGTTGTACCAAAAACACTCAATGGGATTCGACTCGGGTTGATAGATGAATTCAAAAATCCGAAGTACGAATCACTATGCATCACTAAGATCAAAGAGATTAAGTAGCTACCGACATAATCTGTTTGGGACTTTGACCAAAGATTTAAGACATTAGTGGCCAAAGTGAGTTTCCAAATGTCATATGTGCAACATAAGGAATGGTTTACTCCTGCCTTGCTACCACATATATGAACCTTGTTGATGCCACAAAAACTCATGTCGCAGACAGCGGCTATTGAAATAACAATGAAGTTAGAAGCCTCGCTAGTTGGAGACATTGGCTCAGGAATGATGCAAATTCAGTCGCAGCTGGAAAATATTACGGTGCAGCTCTAGGAAATTAAAAGAGGAAAGGAAGTTCAGGAGGAACTATGGTGTACAAGATGCAAAACAGACCGACACTATAAATATAATTTCCTGGTGCTAATGAACTGTGTCGCAACAGGTGCGCTGAACCCATTAAACACCCAAGGAATTCCTTGGTGTAGAATATGTCGGACTAGAGGTCACAAGTCCAAGGAATGTCTATACTTACAGAAGATTGTAAGTGCACCCGCTAGTATGTATTGTAAATTTTGTAGATCAGTAGGTCATGATGAGAAAGAATACAAAGCACTTCAACTACTGCAAGAAAAAATGATGGATACCTACTTAATGAATAATGATGAGAAAATGCAAGCTGAACGAGTGCAACCTTAGTATCATCCTGCAAAATATCAACAACAACAATATCCTCAACTGCAATACCAACAAAATCAGTATCCTCAACAACAACAATACCCTCCACAAAGGGGGGGGCGGGAATTTTATAGGTCGAGGACAACAACAAGGAGGAGGATTTGGTTGAGGAAGAGGCCAAGTCATATGTTATAATTGTGGGAAGCCTGGACATTTTTCCTGATATTTTCAAAGTCCTATGAAAAATTGTACATATTATAAAGCATTTGATCACACTGTCAAATAGTGTCCACAACTTATTGTGAAATGGCAGGCTAGAATTGTCGTTAACCCCAACCCGGTGTAGAAATGAATATGAAACCCAATCCAAATATTCAGATGATTTCTGTTGAACCAAGACAACCTCACATTGTTGTAGTCACAAGAGGAGGTGATGCGATGAGAGTAGACCAAAGTATGCAGCAAGGACAACCACAGGTAAGACTTGCGCCACAAAAGAAAGCCCCGCTAGATATCCAACAAGAGAAAGAAGTCTTCTCGGAGGCGCGACAAGAATTGGTTGATACCAATCAATCGTCGACATATAGAGAGGTATGCCTGAAATATTTGAACAACTAATCAGGAAGCCTCTAATGAAAAATGTTAGTAAGCTCAAAAAAAAATTCAAAAGTTGTTTAGCACTAATCCATGATAAATATGTTGTCGCAGAATTGACAACACTCATAGAAGAAACAATAGAAGACCTGCGACCTGAGAAAATAGTTAAGCATATCGGGAGAAAACTGAAGACTGGGCGAGAATTGAGAATGACTCCACAGATAGGATATTACGATATGGACTATATCATATTAGACTTGGGCTCTGATGTCAATATATTGACAAGAAAAATGTGGGAGAGCATGAATAAGACGCGACTAGACTGGTATCCTATTCCGCTAAGGATTGCAAACCAGTCGAAGGTTATACCAATTGGTAGACTGACCCAAGTACCTATGGAATTCAAAGGTTTGAGAACATGTGTCGACTTCGAAGTTATTGACATTGTTGATGACACAAATACATATCCTACACTTCTAGGAATTGATTGGGAAATAGACAACCAAACTATTATAAAATTCAAGGAAAGGATCTTGTCTTTCAAAGATTCCGAAATAAGAGTGGTTGTGTCGATCGACCTGCTTGAAGGACAACAATATGTCGAGCCTGTGCAAAGCGAATGGAAAGACAATTATCTGGACCAGTTATACAACATCATGTCTTTGAAGGAAGACTAGATCAACCCAACAGGTGATGGAAACCTAAGTTGGTGGAGTGTAAGATCGTGCACATCCAACTCGAGAGAGGCTCTGGAAAATTGGCAGAACAGGCTGCATGAAGTCTCCATGTGAAGATGTGCGAGAATCACAAGAGTTGTTCGAAGGGTGGGAGCCGAAGCAAGCACACTGGATACATATGAAGGATTACCTAAACTTGCATCTTTTATGGAGGAATTTGAAGAGAAATTCACATAATCACAACGATTGTCCGCTATGGACTATGTGCTGAAAGCTACGTTCGCTAGATGGTGGGGTACACACAAACAATCTATCTCTGAATGGACACAATGTAGGAGATTAATGGAGATCAGATTTGGAGAAGAGATCAGTTATTCTGATCAAAAGTACATAGGATTGACAGATCCTATGAAATATATTGAGAACTGTCGCACGGTTTGGAAATAATATCCGTGTCAAGAATGGGTTCATTGATTCATCTACACCTTGGAAATGGTACCGAGAAGTTGGTATACATCAGGAGAGTTGCGACGAGGAACCATTGAATGAGAAATATTAGCTGTAAGATTTAACCAGACAATCGAATTTGAAATTGAACACCCAACCATGGATGTTGCACTACAAGTCAGCAAGGAGAAGATCTTCGAAGAGATACCTGCTACGGACATGAACTTCGATCAATGCAGTATGACTATCAAAAACTGGATGGAGTGTTATAATATCACGGGAGAACCAAATGACGATGACACACTTGAGATAAATACATCCGAGTCAAAAGGTATACGCACAATAGGAGGAGTTACTATCACTACTGACCAGTTCTTAAAACCACTCAAAATTAAGAAAGTAAATATTGGGTCCAAGGAAAACTTGAAGTTTTCTAATATTGGAGATTACTGGGATGAAGAGACTGTGGGAAAGATTACTGACTTATTGCATGAATTTCAGGATCTGTTCCCCACAAAGTTCTCTGAAATGAAAGGAATAGTTGGAGACCTTGGTGAAATGAAGATACCCTTGAGGCTTGATGCAAAATCGGTCAATTAGAGGCCATACAGATTAAACCCGTGTTACAAAGAGAAAGTTATGAACTTGATCGAATGCTAGAAGCAAGAGTGATTGAACCAGTAGAAGAATCAGAATGGATTAACCCGATCGTAGTGCAAGACAAGAAAATATCAGGAGAAGTCAGGATCTGTGTTGATCTCCAAAAATTAAATGATGTTTGATTGCACGATCCATTTCCAATTCCATTTATGGATGAAGTATTGGAGAATGTTGGAGGATAAGAAATGTATTCATTTACAGATGGAATCTCGAGCTACCATCAGTTCAGAATTGCAAAAGAAGATCGGTACAAGACTACCTTTGCAATGAAGTGGGGATGCTACCAGTATATGGTAATGCCCTTTGGACTCAAAAATGCGCCTGTAATCTTTTCTAGAAGTGTAGTTGCTGCCTTTAAAGATTATATACATAAATTTCTTGTAGTTTACTTTGATGATTGGACAGTATTTGGACTTAAAAAAGACCACATAGAAAGTATTAGAATGATGTTAAAACGATACCATCAGTACCAAATTGCCCTCAATTTGAGAAAAAATGTAATTTTGTGCGCCTTTTGGGGCCCTGTTAGGTCATGTGGTCTGTCATGATGGGATTTTGGTTGACCCAACTAAAATCGCCATCATCCTGGACTTACCACCACCTACCACAGTGAAAAAATTAAGAGAAACGTTAGGACATATGGGATATTACAGAAAGTTCATCAAAGGATATGCACAAGTAACTTCCTCGATGGAGAAATTATTGAAAAAAGATACCAAGTTTCAGTGGATAGAAGAATGCCAAGAGAGTCTGGATAAGATGGAAAATAAAATCGCCATTGCACCAATACTTGTATTTCCAGATTGGAAAAAATAATTTCATGTTCATGTTGAAGCATCCTCTGTTACGCTTGGAGTGGTATTAACGCAACCAAGAGAGGAAGAGATTGATCACCCTATTACTTTTTCTAGCAGGAAGTTGTCAACTGCAGAAAAGAATTACACCACAACAAAGAGAGAAGGACTTGCGATGGTCTATGCATTGCAAAAATTTAGACATTATTTGCTGGGGGACATTTTAAAATGTACACTAACAATTCTGCATTGAAATGTCTGGTCAATAAGCCAGTGTTGGGGGGGAATATCTGATGGTGGCTTCTCCTCCTTTAAGAATTTGACTTTGAGATAATTGTTAAACCGGGTTGATTAAACTTGGGACCAGACCATCTCTCCGGACTAGAGAATGGAGAAGAACCTACTAGTCTGGAAGATAATATCCCTGACGCACAACTATTTGCAATATCCCCCTTTGATAATCAATATGAAGAAATCATACAGTTCATCACTACAATTTTTGCACCGGCTGATTTCACAACAACAAAGAAGAAACAGTTAGTAACACGAGTTGTAGATTTCCAATTGATTGCTGGCCATTTATATAAACTGGGCCCAGATGAGACACTTCGACACTGTGTTTTCGAACATGAGCGACCTATAATTTAATGTGAACCGCATGCTGGTATTGTAGGAGGACACTATAAATGAAATAAGACTATGCACAATATATTATATGCAGGTTTATGGAGGCCTACCATGCATGCAGACGCTTGAGATTATTGTCGCAGTTGTGATATCTGCCAAAGAACAGGCAAGCCATCCAGAAGAGATGAAATGCCGCTAGTTCCAAAACTCACCTTACAGGCATTTGATAAATGTGTTCTTGACTTTGTGGGACCCATTATTCTAGCAGGAAAGTACACAGGATCTAGGTATATTATCACTATGATGGATTACCTGACTCGATGGGAAAAAGTTGTGCCCGTCAAGGATTGTACTGCTGTGAGGACAATGAAGTTTTTGTTTGAAAATGTTGTAACAAGGTTTGGGTGCCCAAAGACATTGATTAGAGATCAAGGTACAATTTTTTTTAATTAGTTGATTAAAGAACTAGCTGATGAATTTCAGATACAACATAGAAAAACAACTCCATATCACCCGCAACCAAATGGAGTGGTCGAATCATTTAACAAGATTCTGGAAAATGCGCTAACCAAAGTCTGCAATACAAGAAGAGATTATTGGGACCAGAAAATATCTGCAGTACTATGGGAATATTGCACAAGATATAAGAAGTTAACTGGCCAGACATCGTTCAGGTTAGTATATGGATAGGAAGTTGTCATGCCCATGGAATATATTGTACCAAGTTTGAGGGTGGCGGAAATTACAGAAATGACTGATGTTGATGCTATCGAAAAAATATTACTTTATTTAATCCATTTGGAAGAAGAACTCTTCATTGAAGGATTCCATCAGATGTAGAAAAAAAAAGGTAGAAGGTATGGCATGATAGACACATTAAGAATAAGCAATTCTCAGTCAAAGGCCTTGTTCTTATGTATGACAACAAATTTTTCAAACACCCAGGAAAGTTGAAGACACATTGGTTAGGTCCTTATGTGGTGAAGGAAATCACTGATGGAGGAGCAGTGAAGTTGGAAAAATTAGATGGCATAGAAGTCAAAGGGATCATTGTTGTAATCTCACAGACTAGCTCCTCCAACAATCATCAATGGGAGCCGGTGGAAGCCTTATTTTGATAACTGTGACTTAAAAAAAAAAGATGATGAAATGATGGTGATGATCATAATGAAGGCTAGGAAAAGAGAAAACAATGATTTTCACACAAGGCGTGATGAGGGAAGTGTGGCATTAAAAACAATGGCGCGTTGACACAATTATGAGGAAGGATTGTTGAGATGACAAATATCAAATCCACAAACAATAAGGAAATTCAAAGCAGATCGCAAGGGAAGTTGAGGGTCACTTTTTCCATTAATATCATGATGTCACAATGAAAAGGGGTGGCGTAGTTGGCACCTCCACATAAGGAGTCGTACTAAGAACCCACGTGATGGTTTGTGTTGTCATTATGCTACTCGATGATGGGGCATGTGAGGATTTGACAGATTGATTGTTGGAATGAAGTGCTACTAATGGTCGATTACCAGCTCACGTCCTTATAATACCACAACCAAACTCGGTTGCAAGATATAGAGTGAGCGAAAACCTATGGAGAAGTATGATGACTAAGTGTTACAGTGCTAATGACCCTAGGGGTCCTATCGAGGAAACTGTAATGATTGTTCTGAATAAGAATATTGTTGTTGGATATGTTCCAATGAAGGCCGAGAGCCTCTTGGAGATTAAGCCAGTGTTGGTACTCCATGCAAAAGTGGCTCCAACTAGCTTGGTAAAGATGCCAATGAGAAGACCTTATGATGTTAATAAGAACAATGTTGCCTTGAAATAGCTGGGAACAATTGAAGAAGTAGTGGAAAGCAGTCAAAGACCACAGGATATCCCGCCAAATCCTTCAGACAACATTGTGGAATTAATTTCCACAGTGTATAGTATCCATTGCTAGGAACTGTTGGTATGAATGGATGTTTGGACTAAGAGAAGAAGAAGCAAAGGCCAACGTCATCACCATCATCATTGTAAACTACTAAAACTATGGGAGGTGATGACGATTCCAAAGACGTGTTGCACTGGAATACCTTGATGGAGGGAGGTACTACGTAGTGAGGATGACACATCTCACCAACACTATAGCAAAGAGAAACACTGACTAGATGTTGTATTGAGTGACTATCATGAGCTCTGAGGCTTTCCCGGATGTCACATACTCATTCATGGGTAACGCCGAGGAATATTATGAAGGGAGGATGGAAAAACTTGGGATGAGCTGGAAGCTGAAGCTAGAAATGAAGATAAATAACATCGGTGTTACCGATAAGTCCCTAATCCCCCACGTCCTACCCCTACTTCCTACTCCACTGAGTGTTAGAATCATCTAGAAGCAGACAAAATTGAAAAGTTTGAAAAGGAGTTAGTTTTATTGATGAATGAAACTGCCTTATGGATGTCTGCATTTGAAAAAATGACAGTAGTACTAGAAGTATAAGGCCTTTAGCCAGCTAAAAACACAAAAAGAACATATTCAAACACAAAAAGAACATATTCAAACACAAAAGGAACATACGGTCAAACAAAAAAGGAACATATAGTCAAACACAAGGGGAACATAATTCATCCTGTACACCAGAAGATGGCCGAGGTGGTGACCTCAGTAGAAAGAATCATGCTGAAACATGTCAGTTCTGAACTGGTGTAGCACATGAAGAAAACATAAGAAGAAGTGTGAGTAGAGACAAAGAAGTTGCTGAAAATCATGGAGGATTTTTAGAACAAAATCAACGCAAGTTAGTTTATGGAGCACTAGTTCGCATGGCTCGGGACGAGCCACAGGTGAGTGTTGGGGGCTTGTTGGGGCTTGGGGTAGTAGGTCTGGATTCATGTAGAATTATTCCCAAGTATGGAAGAAGAGTGTAAAGGAGAAGAGGAAGGAGCTACGAAAAAGGAAGAACATCAAGGGAAAGGGAAGGATGTTGCGATAGAAGAAGGAAAAGAGAAGAAAAAGATAAAGAGAAGGCCCAGGACGAGGAAGATGCACTAGATAAGTAAGTTGCAACTGAAGGACAAAACAAGATGCAAGAGGACATGGGAGAATATCGACAGAAGTAGGCATGCAAATAATGTAACGACTGAAAAATGATAGTAAGGCATAACATTGAGAACGCGACAGTCCTTAACAATGGTATGAGTTCGGCTGGAGCCGATGGAAGCCACACGTGTGAAGGCATCTTTGTAATTCAAGCCAATAGTGCTTTTTGTTATGTGTTACTAGAATAGGAAAGACAACCTGTTGGTTGGTTATAGTAATTTGATGGAGAAAGCGACTAAAAAAGAGTCTGTAATGACTCAGTTAGAGTCTATATCGAGTCGATATTAAGTTTGTAACATGCATGTATGGGATTTGTATCGAGTCTGTAATGGGGTTATAAAAGAAGGAACCCAAGCTGTAGTTGGGTTAGAAAGATAACTAGCCTAATAGTTGTTTAGATGAATAGAGCTGGATGTAACTGGTTTTTGGTTAAGGAATCTGTATCGCTGAGTGCATCATAGTAGAGGTTTTGCAACTAAGTGTGAAAACAAGTAGAGAAGGTTGAGTCGATCCAGGTTGTGTGCGGATCACAAGTAGGAGTAGAATAGGAAGATAAAGAGAGAATATTAGAGAGCATGAGAGGGATGAAAATTTCGTAAAGAGAGAAGAGAAGATCTAGAACAGAGTCTGCAGCTTTGTGCGCAGACAAAAGGTGCATTTATTTCCTCATGCCAGATGAGAGCACCTTGTGGTTTTTTCCCGGATGGGTTTCCACGTTACATGTTGTGTATATGTGTGAATGTTAATGTAGCTCATTTTATGTGTGAATGTTATGTTGAATGACTAGTTGATTATTGTGTTACAAACATATAATTGTATGACTATTGCATTATATTGATGAATATGCTTATGTTGTATGTTCACTGTTTGTTTACATGAATCACATAAAGAAGGGTTGGATCATGACTTGGTGTTGATGTACTATGCAAATCGGTAACCCACCTTCCCGGTGTTCATTGGAAACCTTGGCGTAGACCCAAGGTACTAAAGCACCCTCCCACACAAACTGTGGAAAGGTGGTTCTAGAAGTTACGCATAAAACTGAGATATCTCAGGTGAGATGGCATCTGTGTCGCAGGTGTTGCCGATTGAGCTCCGTTCTGTCAAGGTGATATCTTGGGATTTTTTGTGCTAACCAAGAAGGGACTGAACCTGGGTTGAGCATGAGAGAGGGATGAAATATAGCAAGAGGCACAATATTTCCCTCCCTAAAGGCACAAGGAGGGCTAACTCTAGCATACACTGAATATGATGATGAGATATGTCATTCATTGAAAGCTAATTGGTCAAAATCGCATGCCTTCCTCATTGATTCAGGAGCCTCCAATCATATGTTTTCATCTAGAGAATCATTCTCTTCATTACAACTTACTAATGGTATGAGTATTCATATGGGTGATGACACTCAAATTCAAGCTGAAGGAAAGGGTTCAATCAAGTTAAAACATGGAATGTTCAATGTACTCTATGTGCCCTATTTAGCTACACAATTGTTATCTGTATACCAAATGACACATACTGGCCCACCAAAGCGAGTGGTATTTGTCCCTGACTTAGTGGAGATCTCAAATATCTCAACTAGGAATATTATAGTGAAGGGTTTTGCAAACCATGCCTCCAAGTCATATGAATTCTCACACTTTTTTCCATACGCAGATCCAGTATAGTATCAAATGCCATTTAAAAGGGGAGATCAAACCATTCTATCTACTCTTTTTACATATGATAATGTTTCCGTTAGTGTTTTAGATTCAGAATCTAAAGCAAAGGACCCAGCTGAATAAGTTGATGAAATTGAGGATGAAGTTCATAGTGATCCAGATCCAAATCCAGTCCCTACTCCCAATCCTAGGCCTTAATGGGAAAAAAGGTTATTGAGGCAGTTGGGAACATGACTGGAGAGACATATGACATGAGGAGAACAAGATACCAGTTTCAAAAAGAGAACTTGCACTATGTCAAACAAGTTCACTTCCTTTAGAGAGGTGCAAGAATTTCCCAGTGAGATGCTACATGATGGTAAGGACTGATCAACAACCCTTCTCACATAAGAACCAATTGGATGATGTCACTCTTCCTCCAGAAAGAAGAGACAAAGGAAACATTCCTTCTCTTGTCTATCATCAGATTGGAAGAATATGGATACGTTGACATGCATAGTCCCAGGATACTAGTGCACACAAGGACCATCATATGATTTACTACACTAGAGAGATGCAAGGTTGCAAAAATATTTTCACAAGTTTTTATTGAAGAAGAAATTTTCTCTTGATATGAAATCTTGATCCTGATTTTCCTGCTTATTTTGAGGAGGGGGGGGGGGGGGGTTCCCATGAGGTTTTCCCCGTTTCCACGATTTTGTTAAGCAGATACTATTTTTTGCATTTAGATTGTATGGATGACCTTTGGTCTAGTTTCCAAGGCCCAGGTTGTCCAAAATCAGGATTAGGAGGGGGTGTTGGGATTATTATTAATCATCCCTTTGACCACATAGTCTAATTATCTATTTTCCTAGGTTAGGAGGTTTTCATCACTCCACTAGTGCACAGGGGACACACCTAGGGGAAATATTCCATTTACTGCATGCGATAACATGAGTTTAAGATCCCCAGGGACCAATCTATATAATTTAGGAACTCACTCTAAGTGCCACTAGTAGTCTCCTTTAGTGGACCTTGGTAGGTAAGCAATTATGTTCAGTTATGCTCTAGTTACTATCAGTTAGATCACAATCAATTAGCCTAGCGCCAATTTGCAACATTAAAGTGAGTGTGGGTGCCTTTTCTCACCTATCCTCATCAGTTAACTTATTGTAGAATGAGTTATTTATCCAGAGTTACATTAGTGAGCTCCAATGGTGATTTTCTCACACCGAGTGAGCTTCAGAGTCAATATGAGTTGGTAGATTCAAATCCTATATTAGGCATTCAAATTCTCCTATATGTACAACTAGTGTATTCCATATTAATTATTGATTCATGAGTATAATCATATTATTCCAATTTAGTCTCCATGTGTGTACAATTTTGTCATGATTAATTGAACAATCTATGCTAAATTATTCTCTCTCTTCTGCAAAATTCTCTTTTCGTTTGAATTCATGCAGGCTAATTATCCTATGCTTCATAGAATTTAACACAACATATACTCACAACCTTTGCTTAACCCAATTTCAATCAATTCTTTGGATGGTT
>LPNX010081752.1:243003-379902 GCA_001517045.1 Pseudotsuga menziesii | reverse complement strand
ATATATATATATATATATATATATATATATATATATATATACAAATCACAAACGCTCTGAAATCTTCATTTCTTATCAGCAAATCACAAATATTCACAAACTTTGCTATAAAACCGTTTTTTTGTTGTCTGGTCTAGTGTGTTGACTGTATTCCATTTTATTTTATTTTATGCAACAAAACAATTGAAAATTAATATTTAATGTTGAATTAATTAATGAAAAGTACATAATCTTAAAAATCATTGTTTTCATACATTTGAAGCACATTGTTGTTAAGATGGCTCCTCTTGCGATGCAATTATGTCCATTTCCTTGACCATATCCTCGTACACTTTTTTGGGCATCCCTACTGGGAACAAAATCTCGAGAAACACGCACCAGTGCATTCATATGTGTGCCGCATATCATATATGGTGCACTTTCTTGATACACGCACTACTGCATTCCTGTAATATGAACACAATGATATTGCCAAATTTGTTTTTTTATTGAAAAAAAATTGAACAGGACCGACATGGTTACATAATCAACCCAAAAAGTGGCCCCATCTCACCCTACGCTTTATATTTATATTCACAAGCTCAACGAATATAATATCCTAAAAGGTGAAATCATAATTGTGTATAACAATAGAGGGATTTAAACCCTAATGTGAAATTTTGCATCAACATAAAATGAAAAGAAAGAACAAGAAAATAAGGGTTGCAACATTGAAGGTAAGTATGAAGTTTTTTTTTCTAAATCTACTTAAACTCTAAATAAGATAATAAGATCAACAATAATATATACATACTTCAATTTTTTACAATGTAGGGTTTTATTTGATTCACCATACCTAACAAATTTTGATCTTCAGAATAATCCAGTTGCTCCAAACCCCTTCCACATAAGTCTCGCTTTCAACACTCTCCCTTGAAATTTTCGGCAAATAACGAATTAATGTTTAGGTTTTTAGCTTTTAAATAGTATTTTGAATTAGTTTTCGAACTTAAAATTGCCGCCCTTTTTTCAATTTAGGGAAAAAATAACTTGTGCAATTTTTTTTTAATTTTGAGTTCTCGGCATTTTAGTGTGCGGGGTAAAGCTGCACCAGTTCACTTCAGGCAATTTTGTAACAGACCTTTCAATTTTAAAGTAGTGTTAGCAACATGAAATTCAACAATTTTAAAGCGACCCTGTGCGCTCATGTTTATGAAGTGCACCAACGCAAAATATAATGTAAAATGCATGTATAAATATCCGCTACTAAACACAATAGATATTTTCTATTGCGGGGGCTTTTGCAGATGTTCTTCCATGGTGTGTTTATATTTGTTACACATCGATGGATTTGTGTATCTGAGCACACCGATGTGTGTATTTCTGAATAGACACATCAATATTATTTGTAAACCATGTGGTTTTATGTGTCCACTTAAAATTATATATTCATATCAAACGTTCTTGTAGTATTTAACTAAACCATTTACAATATTTCATAGTAAATATATGTTGTTTAAAGTCACCTTTATATTACAAAATGGTTTCCAAACTATATTGGAAGTTAAATTGTAATATAGTTCTTGAAAAAAAAGGACTGTAGAGATGTATATTGATTGTTGTTTTGGCTAAAATGAAGGGAGAAAAGGTTGTAGTATCAAATGGACAAATATTTAGATTCCAGCTTATTCCATCGTGTTCAAAGTTCGACGAGTTCTCCCTTTCCATCCCTAGTAAGTTCATATTTTATTTATATTTTGACTATTTATTTGAATTTATGTTAATTATCCATGTGAATATGAATATCAATTTATTCTTTATTGCAGGATCTTGATTCAGTTTCGAGTTTGGATGCACAATAAATTCCACCAGTTTCAAAACATCGTAAGCTTTTATCATGAGAAAGATACCGCAAGCAATTTTTAGATGAAAATGGGAAGCTTCTTTACCCCACCAATTGTAACATGCCATCTTCAAGCCGCACTCCCGGTTCATCCATTGTCATTCATCATGAGCTAGAAATATTTTATGACACCGTAGTGGTTTTTGGTTGTTCAAAATGTGGTTGAAGGAGAACCCTCAACGTGTCACACTCGCCCATTACACCAATGATAGATTACCCAATGTTGATGGTCTAACACCCCAACTATAATAAAAAATCTAATAAGTGATATAGAAAAGACACATAGGAACACTTCCATGTGCTCATTTTTAAAAAATTTGGAAGCCAAAACAACCATGTCTTCTCCTAAATTGACGAACCCTTATGCTTATGTTCAGTCAACTAAATTTTCTCATGATCCAAAGTATGATGATATGAATTCCACCCCACCCAACCCATCTCTACTAGAAGATCCAAAAAGATGCATGAGTTTAGAGAAAAAATGTCCAAGTACACACCGAGGTCTATCCAATTGTTGGAGTGTAGTGATGATTTATCCCTTCTTGTGACTTTGCAAAGTAATATCAAAATTATTACAACCACACTTTGTATGGTGCTTGTCTGTCTTCTCTACCTATGCTTAATGTTGGAACTGAATTCTCATTTTGTGTTAATTGTTTTATGATTTCCAAGTCTAATATAGATGCTACAAATATTGGGTTATTTATCCTTTCACGTGTACTCATTCCTCCCAAACAGTTAGTAGCACTTATGCCATTTTGTGGTCCTATATACTATGAGTGTGATTACTAGAATATTGTTAAATACAAGCATATCATTTCCATGTATAGTATGTGCATGAATGGTCATGTTTACAGAAACTTTAACAGGAAGAACCTATAATATATAGATGGTCATACATGCAATTATGGGAACATTGCAAGGTTCATAAATAGTTCTAGGTGCTCTTTATTTTTTACAAATTGTTCATTTGAGGAATACTTCAATGACCAGGTTTTCTTTATGAAAAGGAAAGCATCTAGATTTGTTGTTGTACATCCAATACGTAGTTTTTCTACTGGTGATGAGCTATTGATAAACTATAATTTTCATAGACAGCCAACTGCTCGTCAGATACATTGCATTGGGATTACCGTTGGACATTCCCTTGCGGCCTAAGAAAAAAAAAACATTAATTAGTTTTCTTTGTTCATTTTCGATGGGTGTCATGTTAGTGTATTGCACAATTTGAAATTATGTTTTATAAATTTTTAATTTAATTTTTAAATTCAATTTGAAAATGTGTTGTTCACTTTTAATTTTTTATATTTTTGTGGAATTGTTGTTAATTTAGTTCTCAGTCTGAATGTTTTCTTTATAATTGATTGTAGATTAATATTTTCTATTGGAGATCATTCTCATGCTTACGTAATAATGTTTTGTATAATACTAGATCAAATGGCCAATTTCATTGTGCTCACTAACATCATTGTTGTAATGTTTAATATTTTTGAAATGAGGATTTTGATGATGAACAAAATGCCTACCATCTTCCGTTGCAGCCCAGTACAATGTCAAATTGAGAGAAGGTTGAAAAAAGATTGCAACTTAGAGAAAAAGCATACCAATCATGGTTGAATCAACCACCTATTCAATTTCCACTGCATCCATCCTCACCAATTAGGAATGCGTACAGTAGTAGTAGTTCTTCACATGTTGGCAATGAAGTAGACGTTGGTATGGATCAGTTATTATGACAAAGGAGTGCCATGGATGCAATGTTGTTACATACATTCCAGGACAATGAGATAGAGGATGATGCTCATATCATGAAATCCTTCTTCAAAAGCATTAAATCAGCTTCCACCACACCACTCTTTGTACTTGGTTGGTCAAAGTCGGAAAATTTGGGAGCAACAAGTTGAAAGCAAAGTATGGCATGTCAGACACATGTTTCTCAGCAATGTTGAGGTAACTGACCATAAACTAGATTATATTTTGAGGAATCTTGTGACACGATCTTCATTGAAAATGGTTGATTTTAGGAACGTTAAATGAAAATGTACATTTGTATTTCCCACTAACTCCAAGCTATTCAAATATAAGGTACATACAAATAATAATGTATTGCTCAGCAGCTGTGAAGAGGCAAAGGAAATGTTGAAAAATTTCAATTGAGTACATATCATATGATGTGTTTCCCAATGATTGTATTCTATATAGAGGAGAATATGCAAAAAAAGAGATATGTCCAAAATGTGGGAATGACAGGTACAAAGAATTGAATAACAAGGATAAATAACATGGTCCTCCTCATAATATATTGAGAGGCTCTTTCGTTACAAAGAACTAGATATGCTGTAGGGATGGCATGCATCACACCAAAGTGAGGAAGGAGTTATCTAAATCTGAATAGATCCAATAGCCATGAAGCAAATAGAGGATACATGACCTGATAAATTCAAGGATGAAGTATGCAACCTCTGATTGAGCATATCCATTGATGGCATCAACCCATATTCCCAACCAAACAACACCTATAATGTTTGGCATATAGTAGTGATTAATAACAATATCCCCCCATGGTTGTCCGTGAAGAATGAACATCTTATTTTGGCTCTCATAGTCCCTTGTAGAAGACAAGTGAAAAATATGGATGTTTACCTACAACCATTGATAGATGAAGTCAAGGAATTATGGGAAGGGATATAACTATGTGATGTGTTAAGACCCATCCCATCAGAGAGGATTTTTATGTTGTATGGCATAAGTGTGTACACCACAGATGACTATCGAGAGTTAGTAGTTTGTTGAGGTAAATATGTTGTTTGATTTGTTTATATTCAAAGCAGTAATTTTTTGGATATTTAATTTAGTGTGAATATCTTGATATTCAACACTAACATGCTCTCTTTACTATAACATTGCAGGTATTGTAACAAAAGGTTATTATGGATGTAAATGTTGTGTACCTTCTATGAAGTCTAGGTGGTCCAAATACCTATGAAATTTAGTGTACAACTTCTCTAGGGTATTCCTCCCAGAAAACCACTCTTATAGAAGAGAAAGATCTTCTTTCAATGGTAAACGATAGAGAACCCAAAGACACCCATTGAATGGCTTAGGGCATATGACAAAGATAAGTAGAAGGAATTTTTGATTAAATTGGCATTGTTGTTAATGTATGATCATAAGGAAACATTGATGAAATAGGCATAGATTTAAAAATCCAAAAAGATTGACCAAAATGTTAAATATCCTTAACAAAATATCACAATTGGAAAATCATAGGCAGAGTCAGAAGCATCATGTCACAACATTAAGGTTTTGTGATTTCCAACTCCGAAAGTATGAAAGTCGAAAATCTGGAAAGTCAAAAATCTATAAATGCAGAAAGTCAGAAAGTTAGAGTTCGAAGCGTTAGTTTCCAATGTTAATTTTTTGGAGTTTCTGATTCCAAAAGTTGAAAAGTCAGAAATATGGAAAGTCCGAAAGTGGGAAAAACAAAAAGTCAAAAAGTTGGAGTGAGAAGCATTACTTTCCAATGTTAATTTTTTGGAGTTTGTGATTCCGCAAGTTGAAAAGTCGAAAATACGTAAAGTCGGATAGTCAAAAAGTCGGAGTCGGAAGCATTAGCTTCCAATGCTAAGTTTTCGGACTTTCCAATTCCAAAAGTCAGAAATCCGGAAAGTCGAATTGACAAAGTCGACAATTCAGAGTCGGGATCATTGAAAAATATCAAAATATTAAGTGTACTTGTTAGTTGAAATCGGTATGTCGGAGTCGGGATTGCAGAATAAGAGTGATGCATTATCACACTGTTAATTCGTAGTTTTTGTAACAAAGAGGTTACTTTACGATTTGTTGATTTGTGAAGAGTCACAATGAATATACTTGACTGTTAGATGAATGGGCATGGTTGAGGGTATATAAGCAAAGCTCTAAACCTTCAAACAAGCGTCTATGTACATTTATTGAAATATCCATAGGTGTATAGAAGTCAGAGATTGAATTATCATATAAGGGCGGTTGGGAGGCACAAGGATAGGCTACAAGTCTGTAGGGGGTCGTAGCCTCCTTCCAGTTGTTGCTAGTAAATAGGGTGTTGGTGCATCCTTTAGTTGTAGCTACAAAACATGGGTGTTGGTGCATCGAGCAAGTTGGTGCTTGCAAACTATTTGTAAATATAATTTTGTAGTAATAGAAATTGTTGGTGGTTTTCCCAATTGGGCTTCCACAATAATATTGTGTGTTCTATTTCTATTTTTAATTTTATTTTTAAAATTGATAAAAATTGAATAAGATAGATCAATATTGATTTACCCCCCCCACCTCTCAGTATTGCTTGAATTTCCAACAATTGGTATCAGAGCAGGATCCTTCACTACAGTTTAAATCACTAAAAGGAAGACCCTATTAAAAATCACTATTGGTCAACAAGAAGGGTTAGCTACCAACATACCTCCATTATTTACAGGAGAAAATTATGCATTATGGACTGTAAGAATGAGATGCCATATAATGTCTCTTGGATGGAAGGTTTGGAGTTCTGTTGAAAAAGAGTATAAAGTATCGAATAACCTACCTACATATAGAGATGAACTAGATAAATATGAATCAAATGCAAAATATTTGAATGCAATATTAAATGGATTAAAAAATTCAATGTTTGCTAAAGTTATGCAATGTAAGACAACCAAACATGCTTGGGAAAAAATTAAAAATTGTTTATGAAGGAGATTCTAAAGTCACACAGCCCAAACTTTAAACATACAAAGGGCAGTTTGAAAGTCTAAAAATGAAAGAAGAGGAAAACATTCGAGAATATCTTCTAAGAGTAGATGAAATTGTCAATGCTATTAGAAACCTGGGAGGAGAAATAATTTTTGAAAAGGTACTAAGAACCCTATCAATAAGGTATGACTCAAATGTGTCTACTTTAGAAGAACGAGATGATATTGAACTTATGATAGTTAATGAACTACATGGGATCATTACTGCCTGTGAGATGAGAACAGGACTAGATGGATCATCAAGAAAAGAGGAAGCATTTAAAGCCTCAAAAGAGCCAAAGAAGTATGAAGCCTTATCCAAGAACCACTCAAAAAAATAATATGATGAAGAATCTCTTTTTATCAAGAAACATGAGAGAGGTACTGGCAAGTACAAAGGAAATCTACCCCTGAAATGTTTTAACTGTGGAAAGATTGGTCACTATGCCTCAAAGTGTCCTTACCCAAAACAAGAGGATAGTCATAAGAAATATCAAAAGAGTAAAACCATATACAAGAAGAAACTTAAGAAAAACAAGAAAAACTTTTATTGCATGGATGATAGCCGCTCAAATGAGTCTAGTGAAAATGAAGAAGCAAAAGTATTATTCATTGGAATATAGAACAAAATATCTGAAGAAGAAGTAAAAGGTGCGGTATATCTTAAAGCAGAAATTATAAGTGTTATTGAAGAATTAGGGAAGTATAAGAGGATATACAAAAAATAAAAAGTCATGTGATAGAATTTGAGCAAAAAAACAATGATGCAGAAATAATTATTGCTGATTTAAAAAATCATCTTCAAGAAGCCAAAAAGGTTGAAAACAATCTTGAATGGCCGCTCAAGAAAAGAGAGCAAGAATTAGAAAAGTTCGAAGTTGAAATGATCTTTCTTAGAAGGAATACTGATGAATAATCCTTTCAATTAAAGTTTAAGAGCAACGCAAAAATTCTAGATGACATCCTGAGTTGCCAAAGATCGCCCATTAATAAAACTGGACTAGGTTATGACAAAGGAAAGAAGTCAAAATAATCCTCTTTCATAAATGAAGAAGGAAATAAAATAAGTTATGCTAATGCAATTATGAGACCAGTTGTAAAGGAATATAGTAAAAATAATGCTCCTTCTCAAATTGAAAGCATGATAGATAATGTGCCAAGTAGGAATCAACAACTCTTTTTGGGAAATTGTTATGCCTGTAACAATTTTGGACAGCAAAAAAAAATCTCGATTGGAGCTTCTAGGTTAGCGTTTGGAGCTTAGGAGCCGTGATTTAGCCAACACTGCCATGAGTGCGCCTGGGGGTGGGGAGCCCTCTCCCACCCCTCCGATCTCAGCAGATGAGGCCTTGAGGAGGCTTATCGGGTTGATTGGGAAGACACCATCGAGTCCTTCTGTCCCAAAATTTGTTAAGAAGTTGGATGCAATTCCTGAAATTTCTTTGCCTGAAGAGCAGCCTATAAAAATTTCCCTAGCTCTGGATGAAAGAGGTTTGGTAGGACCGTTTATGGGGCTTTGGCCCTCTGCAAAAACCACTCACGATTGGATTCAGTGTAACTGGATCCCTCAGCTGAAGAATAGTGTGACTTGCTATGCCATTGGAAGAGGATTCTTCATATTTGAGTTCATAACCAAGGAAGATCATGATCTGGTCTTCAGGAGTGGCCCGTACTTAAAGGGGTCTTAGGGCTTGTATCTCAATAGGTGGACACCCTATTTTGATCCTACAGTCGATGTTCCTAAAGAGGTTCCAGTATGGGTCAGGTTCCCGAACCTTCCAGTCCATTGCTGGAACTTCCATTTGATGCAGAAGATGGGAAATGGACTTGGAATATTTATTGACATAGCAGACAACAAAGGCCAATACACCTGCGCAAGGATCTTTGTAGAAGTTGATCTAGAAACCAACTTTCTAGAAGCTGTAAAACTCACAGTTGGTACATGGAATCACTATCAAAAGCTGGATTATGAGTAGCTCCCATTCAAATGTAGAAACTGTCATGAACATGGCCATTTCCAAAGGAACTATCCTAAGGCACAACCAGATGACAAAGAGGATGGAGAAGGCTGGAAAAAGGTTAAAAAGAACAAGGCAGGCCTGAAACCAAGCGAAAAGAAAGCTTAGGATCATCAGAGAGTCCCCAACCAAATCCAAAACCCATAGGAAAGTCAAAGGATGGCTCAAATTCAGGGAAAAACAATGAGACCAATGAATCCCATGAGGGATCTCTGGAAGGAAGCGAAAGAAACTAGGGAAACTGGGGACTCGGCAGACCCGACTCCCCCAATAGATGAACAAAGGGAAAAAGAAGCAGAGGAAGAAAAAATTATCCTAGGATCAGACTCAGGGGGTAACTCTGATGACAGAGGCACCGAATCAGGTAGCTCTCAAGTCACCCCTATCAAGGCCAACTTGGGTCGGAAGACTAAGAAGAAACAAAGAGAGGAAAAAACTTATCTAGATATAATCCAAGATTCCCAGAAAACCCTCAAAGGAATGATAAATACTAGATCCACCAGCAAGCAAGGCTAGGCTCCAAAGGGAGCCACAAATTCCCAAGCCAGTAAGTAATGCAATACATCTTCTGGAATTGCAGAGGTATAGGTAGTAATCTGAAAGAAGAAGCACTAAAAGACATTGTAAGATTGTATTCGCTTGAAATCCTTCTCATCCAGGAGACAAAAATGGAGGACTTCATCCTCCTCCAAGCAAGCAAAGAATTTTGGAAAAAATATCAAGGAAAAGCAGTCAGTGCAAGAGGTGCCTTAGGAGGGATAGCTACCTTCTGAGACAACTCCAAATTCGACCCGATAACTGAAGAAAGAAGCATACATTGGCTGCACACCAAAATTATTCACAAAGACTCTGGTCATCATGGAAGTCTGTTCAATGTTTATGTCCCTGTATCACTATCTGAAAAAAGAATTTGTTAGGATTCCCTAAAGTCCTCTCTTAGCATGCACAATACCAAAAATATCATTATAGTAGGGGATCTTAATGTTACCCTTGCAACAGAAGAAAAAAAGGGAGGCTCTCCGGTCATAGATCCAACTAGAGAATGGGTTGAAGACCTCATTTTAGATTGGGAGCTAGAGGATATCAAACCCTCCCATGGGAAATTCACCTGAACTAACAAGAGAAGGGGCCCAGGCCACATTGCTGCTCGCCTTGAAAAATTCCTCATCTAGTCCTCTTTCTTGACTTTTGGTCTCATGGCCTCTTCTAAAATATTGCCCAATTATACCTCTGACCATAAACCCATTCTTCTCGAGCTCTCTTTGGGAAAAAATCTTGGTCCCATCCCTTTCAGATTCAGTCCCCTATGGATTCAGTAAGAAGGGTTCATGGATGTGGTCTCCATGGCCTGGAACCGGCAGATTTGGGGTTCCCCCTTCTTTGTATGGGAAGAAAAGCTGAGGGGCCTCAAAAAAGAGCTAAAGGAGTGGGGTTAAATCGCTGATATCACCCACCTCCAAAATAAAAGAAGCGCAGACTGCCCTAGATAGCCACCAATTGATCATGGAGGACTCTGAAGTTTCTCAAGAGTTGTTACACAAAGAAGAAAATCTCCAAAAATATTTTCATAGAGCATGCAGGGTGGAAGAAGAGTATTGGAGGCAGAAGTCCAGAAGTCTGTTGCTGCAAGCAGGAGACAAGAATACTAGCTATTTCCAGAAGTAGGATGAGGCTCGCAAGCATTTCAAAAATGTATATGAAATCCATTATCAAGGCACCTTGGCCAAATAATTTGAAGGCATTAAGAGAGTAGCCCATTCCTTCTTCAAAGACCTCTTCTCAGCTCCAGAAGAGAATCCAATTGATGCAAAATCCTTTCCGCTCAATCTTATCCCTAAGCTTTTCCAAGAAGCAGATAGTCGTCTTCTGACTACTTCGATCAGCATGGAAGAGCTTAAAAAATCCTTGGATGGTATGGAAGCAGACAAATCCCTAGGCCCTGATGGTTTCACAGCAAGGTTCTTCTCAACTTGTTGGTCCACCATCAAAGTTGACCTCCTGAGAATGGTCAAGATATCTCAGAGTTACAGTAAGCTAGGGGACAATACCAACTCGACCTTCCTTGCCCTGATCCCAAAAGAAAAAGGATCCAATAAATTCAACAGATTCAGGCCCATCTCTTTATGCAACACAGGTTATAAGCTAGTCACTAAAATCATTTCCAACTAACTTAAGAATATTCTGCCGGCAATCATCCCAGAAAGCCAAGGTGGTTTCATAAAAGGGTGGAAGATACTTGACAATATAGTGCTGGTACAAGAAGCAATTCATTCAAGATATCATCAGAAAGAAAAAGGCATGGTTATTAAGCTCGACTTGGTGAATGCATTCGATAGGGTGAGACATGATTTTCTATTTGCAGTTATGGAAAAATTTGGGTTTTCATATGATTTCATAAGCTGGGTGAAAGCGTGTATTACTTCTCCTTGGATTTCTCCTCTGGTCAATGGACGCTCAAAAAATTTCTCCAAGCCTTAAGAGGGATAAGACAAGGCTTCCCCTTGTCCCCACTTCTCTACGCCATCCAAGCTTCAGTGCTCAGCTTCCAATTGGACCACTACCAGCAGATCCGCTCTCTTTCAGGCCTCTGGATGGTCCAAAATGTAAAAGACATTAACAATTCCCAATTCATTGATGAAACCCTACTCCTTGGTGGAGCAAGCATTTTCTCAGTAGGTTTCTTCAAAAGAGAGCTAGACATTTACAAGGAGGTCTCGGGTAGCAAGATCAACTTTTAGAAAAGCAAGATATTTGGTTGGAACTACCCCATAAGGGAGATGGAAGGAATTGCAAGGATATTAGGAATGGAGGGAACTCTTTCCTGGTACTCCTTTAAATATCTAGGAATTCCCATATTTAAATAAATCCCCAAAGTTGCTCACTGGATGTCGCTGATGGACAAGCTGAAAATCAGAATTCAAGCCTGGGGGGCATCCTAGATAAACTTAGC
Organism: Pseudotsuga menziesii; assembly: GCA_001517045.1. Taxonomy (NCBI): domain Eukaryota; kingdom Viridiplantae; phylum Streptophyta; class Pinopsida; order Pinales; family Pinaceae; genus Pseudotsuga; species Pseudotsuga menziesii. The sequence goes on along the minus strand of LPNX010081752.1, from coordinate 368,301 downwards.
AGGTAAGGTGATTCTCTTAAAATTCATCCTCTCAAGTATTCCCATTTACAAGAACACCATTCTTCTTGCCCCTAAAACCTTCATTAGAAAAGTTGACGGTCTGTTGAGAATATTTCTGTGGGAAGATGGGAAAAATAATGAAAGGAGGATTCATTTAGTAAGCTGGGACAAAATAAAGAAGCCTGTATTGGAAGGAGGTCTCCAAATTCAAGACATCGCATCTCAAGACATAGCATTGGGATCCAAGCTCCTATGGAACTTAGTCTCGGGACACACCAGCTGGAGCAAGAAAGTGCCGTGGAAATAATATTTCCAAGGTAGTCGCTCAAGATGCTTGGACAAACCTCCAAGAACTTCAAACGGATCACTAGTCTTCAAGCTTTGCCTCACAGCCTTGGAGCACTTCAAATCTAATGTTTACTATATACCTGGAAATGGGAAAAATATAAGATACTGGGATGATTCGATCCTTGGGGATCTTCCTCTCGGATGGAAGGTAGAGATGGAAATATAAAAAATTGGTTGTAGCACAAAAATCTTCTTACATTGTGGGACATTTCCACCTGGTTTGATGATGCAAAGAAAAGTTGGGAAAGCTGGAATCTGGGAGAGCTACCAAAAAATCTTGAAGGAGAAGCCAACACCTTGAGAGAGCTCCTTCAAGGAAAAGCCCCATTAAAAGTTTTATAAAAGGACAAAAGAGGGTGGGGTTCGAACTTCGGATCGTATTCGGCATTTGAAGGATACAAAATCATTCAAGCAATCCCGAATGCTCCTCCAAACCCATATCAATGGAAGTTTGTTTGGTCCTATGCTTCTATTCCCAATATTGACTATTTATGTTGGACTCTTGCTCACAAAAGCATCCTCACCGGTGACATATTAAGGAGGAGAGGGATGGAAGGTCCCTCAAGGTGTCCATTGTGCGTTTCTGATGAGGAGAATGCAGATCATCTGCTCCTTCTTTTTCTGTTTGCTCATGAAGTCTAGAGGGATATGCTGAAAATAAGTCCAGATAGATTCATCATGCTAGTAAATATCCAGGTTCTGCTGAAATCTTGGGCCAATACATCGTCGTTTAGCCTTGCCCAAAAATATCTCCTCAAAGCTAGTTGGATGTGGCTCCCCAAGTTCACCTGCTGGAAACCGTGGATTGAGAGAAACAACAGGATTTTTAGGGAGAAGAGAAGTACTCTAGATAGAATAGCATCCAAAGTCATAGCTCTCCTGGGAGAGGCTTTAGAAGCCAAATCTACCCTCAAAAATTCTTTAGCTTTGGACAGCGATGAAGATAAGTGGCTAAAAGAGTTGGTCTCGAATCATCAGGCTAGAATCACTTCCTCATATACTTCCATTGTTGAATGGGACATTTAGTTGGCAGAGAATGATTTCATTAAATGGAGATCGACCCTAAAGGACCATTGCCTCTTCTTTGATGGGGCATCAAAGGGTAATCCTGGGGCAGCCGGTGGTCGTGGGGTGATCCTTGGCCCTGGAGGCACTATAGTTCTAAGCTTCTCCTAGGGATTGGGTTATGAAACCAACAATATAGCAGAGGCCCTTGCACTTGGCAAGGTCTTAAGTTAGCCCAAAGCAAGAATATTCTCTCACTCTCGGTATTTGGTGATTCTCGGATTATAATCCATGCTGCAAACTCGAAAAAAAATCCTGCTCAGGTGCACCTATCTACCATTCTCAATAAAGTCAAGCTAATGCATTTCAAGTTTCAAAAAATAAGGTTCTTTCATATTCTGTGAAATTTGAATTCTAAGGATGATCTGGAAGCAAATAAGGGAACTCTCAGTAAATGGGATAGAAACTCTGTGAAATATTCCCTAAATTTAGAGGTGAGTCTCCTCGTTCGGTCAACAAGTCTCCCCCTCCCCCAAAAGAATCAAATCGCTAGGTGAATCTCCTGGTCCTGTCCTTTATGGTCTGTCATATGAAGGGGTCCTCATCAGGCTTGAGTGCATCAAGACCCGTTAGTCCCACCAGTTAGAACCTCTAGAATTCCTATGACAAGTCAAGAGCCCAAGGTGTTTATTTATTCTACAAGCCTCACGCTGAAGCATTAAGGAATTTTCAAAGTCGAAAGAAGCTAGGAACTTGCTGGATTCCTCAAGAGAACGAGACAGTTATTCCTTTTATTCGATGGCCTCCTTCGCTTCAAGTTCTTCTCCAGGATCCTCTGTGGAGGAACACATTGCAGATCTCCAATCGGAATTGGACAAGATTAAAAAGCAAGTCCATGAGCAAGCTTGCTTCATACCATTCTTCAACATCCCTGGAGACAAGACCTGGGTCGGGATCAATCAAGATCTTCGCAATCTCCGGGAAGAATTTTCTGAAGCCAAGGAAACCGACGATGACTTCATGGAGGCCACCAATGCGCAGTTCAAATACGTCACAAATTTTCAAGGGAACTTTGGGAATCGTCTCAGCAATCTGGAAATACAAGTCAAGAAGCTGCTAGCAAAGAAGGATGAAAAATAAGAGGCAATCAACTTATTACCACCTAAATTCAATTTTGGTTTCAGTTACTACTATATTACCGACTGCTAGTTTTAGTCTCTCTGAAAGAAGGTCACCGAGCATGGCAAGTGTAATTCGACTCTGCTCCATTTACCATCTGTAAATATGCTAGTATTGTCTGTGTAAAAGTACTCAGCAGTTTCTTTTCCGACCGCTAAATCAAAATCATACTCATTATTGTCTAAAAAAAACAACAATTTTGGACATAAAGCAATGGAATGTAAAGCGTACCAAAAACATAATAAGAAATCTCTCTACAAGAAAGGAAATTCTAGTGTTTTTCAAGGAGGGAAGCAAAATTATTTTACACCCTTACTGAGGTATGACATAGAATGTTACAAGTGTGGTAACCAAGGACATATATCTAGAAATTGTAAACTAGTGATTCCTATTGGGAAAGGATTTACATCACAATCTCTTTTCTATAAGAAGAATGTTACTAGAAGCAATCCAAAAGGAATAACATATAACTCCTTTGTTCCTCTATAGAGTTATAATATAGAATCTTACAAATGTGGTAACTAAGGACACATAGCTAGAAATTGTAAACTAGTGATTCCTATGGAGAGTGACACAATAAAATCTGAAGGAAATGAGGAGAGGAAGGTTTGGAATAAGAAGGAAGATGTGGAATGTTCAATAGCTCTATGTGCAAAAGAAAAAGAAAATCTATGGCATGTGGAGAGTGGTTGCTCAAAACACGTGACATGAGATCCAAACAAGTTTACAAGCCTATAAAGAAATAAAAAAGGAAAAGTTACTTTTGGAGATAATTTATCCTCTAAAATGATTTTGAAGGGTACAGTGGTTCTTAGAGACAAAATGAAAGATAAAAACTTTTCTCTTGTGAAGAACTTAAAACCTAATCTCTTAAGTGTGAGCCAAACATGTGATCAAGGACACATATGTATATTCAATTCCAAGAAGTGTGAAATCAAAAGAAAATATTTAGGAAAACTTGTTGGGACTGCTCTGAGAACTCCAAGCAATGTGTATATTCTAGAAAATGATGAACAATGCTATATGATTCAAATTGATGAAAGTTTTCTATGACATAGAAATATGGGTAACTTGAACTTCGACAATCTTATAAAAATTAGTAAGAAAGGAGCTGTAAGGAATTTTCGAAAGATCATAAAACCACCAAACCATGTTTGTAGACATTGTCTTAAAGGGAAGCAAACAAGAACAAGCTTCAAGGTCAAAGAGCATACAACCTCTCAGCCATTAGAAATAATTCACACCGATCTTTGTGGACCTACAAGGACTAAAATCTTTCAAGTTGAGCATTACGTCATGTTATTAATCAATGATTATACAAGGATGACTTGGGTGGCATTTCTTAAACAAAATATAGAAGACTTTATGAAGTTCAAAGCCTTCAAAGCAGTTGTTGAAAATGAAGCAAATATCAATATTAAATGTATAAGATCATATAATGGTGGTGAGTTCACCTCAAATGAATTCAATGAGTTTTGTGAAACTCATGGAATCAAGAGGCAATTTTCAGCCCCAAAAAGACCTCAACAAAATGGAGTTGTTGAGAGGAAAAACAAGACTGTTCATGAAGCAGCTAGAACTATGCTTAATGAAGAAAAAATCCTGATGGATATTGGAGAGAAGCAATATATAATAAAGATGTCTATGTACAAAACATAGGACAACTCATAGTAAATAGTGACAAAAATCCTTATGAGCGATGGTTTGGAAGACCAACTTCAGTTAAGTATTTTAGATTTTTTGTAAGTAAATGCTACATAAAAAGAGAGGATGATAATTTAGGGAAGCTTAACTCTAGAAAATATGAAGACATATTTCTTGTATATTCTTCCAACAAAATGGAATACATATGTCACAATATAAGGTTATACAAGATCATAGAAAGTGAAAATGTAACTATTGATGACACTAATCCAAGAAGAATACAAATCCAAGAAAGTGTGGATGATGAAGAAACCGACGATGAAGAGATGGATGAAGATTCTCAAAAGCGTGAGACTTTAGAACAAGAAGAAAAGGAAGATGAAGAATCACATGAAAGTACAGATGAAGACTCTCCTAGATTTGATACAAGAACTCCATCTAGAACAATCCAAACTAATCATCCTGAAAATTTTAGCCATAGGTGACAAGGATGCAGGAGTCCAAACAAGAGGAAAACTAATATTTGAAGAACAAGCATTACTCTCATTAGTTGAGCCAAATAAATTTGTAGAAGCTATCAAAGATGATGATTGGATCAGTGCTCTGAATTATGAGTTGGATTAAATAGAGAAAAACCAAACTTGGGATCTTGTTCCAATACTTAAAGTCATAAATGTTATTGGGAACAAATGGGTTTTCAAGAACAAGTTCAATGAGGTTGGTCATGTAATAAGAAACAAGGACAAACTAGTATGCAAGGGATATGCTCAAGTAGAAGGTGTTGACTTTGAAGAAAAATTTTCACCTGTGGCAAGACTTGAATCCATTAGAATGTTTTTAGCATTTGCATGCTACAAAAATTTCAAAGTATACCAAATGGATGTAAAATATGCATTCCTTAATGGAGAACTTGAAGATGAAATCTACATTGAACATCCTCGGAGGTTTTCTTTTATCATACAATAAAGGTTATGTGTGCAAACTAAAAAAGGAACTTTATGGTCTCAAACAAGCTCCAAGTCTCAAGACTTGACAAATATTTATAGCAGCAAGGATATAGAAGAGGGGCCACTGACAATAATCTATACATAAAGTTTGAAAACAAAAATATGATCATTGTTGTTTTCTACGTAGAAGACTTCATATTTGGAAGTGATCTACAAATTATGAGTGTAAACTTTGCTTCAAAAATGAAGAAGGAATTTGAAATGTCAATGTTAGGAGAACTAACATTATTTTTCATGTTTACAAGTATCTCAATCAAAAAAAGGGATCTTCATCTATCAAACTAAGTATATCAAAGAGATGTTCAAAATGTTCAAAATGGAAGACTCTAAGCCTATTAGTACTCCTATGGCCATAGGTTGAAATTGAGCAAGGAAGAAGAATCTTTAGAAGTAGATCATACTATGTATAGGTCAATGGTTGGTAGTTTATTATATGTAACATCTACAAGAATAGATGTAATGCAGGTTGTAGGTTTGGTTTCCAGATTCCAATCAACCCTAAAAGAAACACATGTGATTGTAGTAAAAATCATTCTTAGATATCTAAAAGGTAATATGAATTATGGATTATGGTATCCAAAAAAAATAACTTCACTCTAAGGGAATTCATGATAGAAAAAGCACTAGTGGAGCAACATTCTACTTAGGAGATTGCTTGGTGTCATGGTTAAGCAAAAAAAGTCCTCCATCTCACTTTCTACAACAGAAGTTGAGTATATTGCAGCTGCATCATGTTCTACTCAAGACATGTCACATTTGGATGAAACAAACATTAGAATATCTACTTGTGAAGTATGAGGACCCAACACATTATGACAAGAAAAGTGCTATAAACATATCCAAAAATCTTGTTACGCACTCTAAGAAAAAACATATTCCAATCAAATATAATTTTCTAAGAGAGCTAGTGTCTCAAAAAGTGGTCAAATTGGAGTATATTGATACGAAGGAACAAAATGCAGACATTTTCACTAAACCATTACCTGGAGAATCATTTGCCTATCTTACGCAGAAATTTGGTATTATCCCTCATCATTAAAAATTAACTAAAAGGATGAAAACCGTGTCACAGGAAAAGGAGAAATATTGACAGGGGGAGACACACCCATAGGGGGGTTGATTTTAAAAAATATGTGGTCCATTAGTAAAATACTATGAGACACACAATTTAGCATTGAAGAGGTCAATAATTCTGAAGGTATACATAAAAATGGAGCAACATTATAGGGGGATTCTTTTTTTCTTGAAAATTTGTCATTGTTGTCAAAGGGGGAGAAAAAATTCATTTTCTATGTCAAAGGAAGATTTTCCAATCAATGCCAAAGGGGGATATTGTTGATTAAATTGGAATTGTTTTCAACCTAATATCATAAGGAAACATTGTTGAAATAAGCATAGATTGAAAAAGCCAAAAAGATTGAACCAAAATGTTAAAAATCCTTAACAAAATATCACAGTTGGAAAATCAGAGGCAAAGTCGGAAGAAACATGTCACAACATTAATATTTTGAATTTTTCGACTCTGAAAGTCGGAAAGTCAGAAACCTGTAAAGTTGGAAAGACAAAAATTCGGAGTCAGAAGCGTTAGTTTCCAACGATTTGTTGATTTATGAAGGGTCACGATGAAGATACATGATTTTAGATGAAGAGGCATGGTTGACGGTATATAAGAAAAGATGTAAACCTTGAAACAAGTGTCTTTGTACATTTATTGAAAGATCCATAGGTGTACAGAAGTCAGAGATCGAATTATCATATAAGGGTGTTTAGGAGGCGTAGGGACAGGCTGGAACCATGTAGGGGGTCGTAGCCTCCTTCCAGTTGTTGTTGCTAAACAAGGTGTTGGTGCATCCTTCAGTTATATCTGAAAAACTTGGGTCTTGGTGCATCCAGTATGTTGGTGCTTGCAAACTATTTGTAAATATAATTTTGCAGTAAAAGTTTTGGTGTTTTCCCAATTGGGCTTCCACGATAATATTGTGTGTTATGTTTTTATTGTTCATTTTATTTTTAAAAATGATAAAAATTGAATAAGATAGATCAATATTGATTCACCCACCCTCTCAGTATTGCTTGAATTTCTAACAGGATTACACATAGATGTTTGAGTCAAATGTCTGTGATTGATGATCTTAAATTCTTCAATACCTATGTTGAGAAAATGACCAAAGGGATGAAAAGGAAATAGATATTTTATAAGCTCCCTTATTGGGAGAATCTTAAGATTTCCCACTTATTATATCCTATGCACATATTAAAAAATGTTCATGTTCTTTGTGACATCACATATCATCCAAAAAAAGTGATAAGTCAGTTGTTAGGAAAGATCTTATTTCTTCAAATACTAAAAAAAAGCATTGGCCAAGACAAGAAAATAGAGGAGAGGTTGGCCCCTCATTTTCTTTTAAAAAAGGCGATGTCCCATGCAATTTTAAGAAAGATGATATTAATTTGGAAAAGGAAGTTATAATGGGTCCGAAGGCGCCTTATTTTTATGGGTCTACTCTATGATGATGCTTCACTGCATATGAAAAGTCATTGGGTTTGAAATCACATGACCATCTCAAACTTCTAATGGTACGTATAATGCACAAAATTATTTTTACTTTTTATTTATATCTTTTACCACACAGCTTAAAATGCAATTAATCATTTTTTCTTTACTTTTTAATGTCATTATCGGTTGTTTGTGTATGAGTTTGTGAACCACAACTTTATCAATGATCTACAACATCCCATATCTAAAATATTTCGTATTTGTATAGTGGATCACATCAAGGGACATTTACATTGCCAACATTCCACGATGGTGTGAAGAGATAGCTGAGATTCTTTGTATGCTTGAGAAGGAACTTCCACCAAGTTTCATGGACTTGCAGGTTCATCTTCTAATTCATCTAGTCGATGAGGTTGAATTAGTCGGGGTGGTCCCATGTCGTTATATGTTCTTCTTGGAGAGGTCCATGAAAAAAGTGAAGGGATTTGTTTGACAAAGGGAAAAACCACAGGGGTCTATGCCATATGTAAGAGGGGTACATAGTATACGAGTCATTCAATTATGTCGGTGGGTACATCAAGTAAATCGACCGCACATCAGGCACAAATATTTGGGATGATGAACGTGATGAGGAAAAAAAGGAGGGGGAAGGTACTAGAAATGAACGAAAAAAGACGCATGCTAAAAAGTAAGTCACTTATCTCTTGATCTTCAAACTTCCATATAGAAAGTACTCACAACAAACTTAAACTTCTATACTTGGTTCCATACATATTGAATGTAATTTTGTTTTCATTAATACAACAATGGATTTAGAAATTTATGCAATCAATAAATTCATTCTTTACAACACAGAGGTGACACAACCATGGGCCGTATTGTATGAAGAGGAGGAAATGGGACATTGACATAAAAGAATTTAGGTGGTTGCATAGTAGACCATGCCTTTTCCATATCATTTAAAAGAAAATATTCTAGTGATTTGTCCCAACAATTGGGTTGCAAACCAATTCATAGAGAAATATGGTGCATCTAGTCATTACCCTCCTGAAGAAGAGGATGCACTAAACATTGGGATCGGGTGCAACAAATCAAAAATAAAATTATTTCTGTACATTGCTAACTTTATAATGAAACTTTGAATTCTAACATCTATGTTTAATATTTTAATGTTTGGGATATTAGACATATTACACCATTTTTTGTTAACTTTGCTATAGGTGCGTTCGTTCCCATCTATGTGGGCTTATGGACATCATTTTCACATTGAGGATGTTGATGATGGACATGTCACACAAGACTGTGGAGTGGAAGTTGAGTTTGACCAATCTATATGTGCTAGCCACCACGATCAAAACCTGATAGGAGGGGTCTTGGGTTATTTCAGAAAGATACAAGAGATCATTCAAATGGACTTCTCATCTTTCCAATGTGTTATTTTTAGGTGCAGGTGGTGGGACACATTCAACAGAAATAATGTAAAGGAATATCGTGATAGTGAGTTGATATATATCAACTCTAGAAATCTGAGGGATGAAAGCAAGGAGCCTTATTTTTTCCCAAAACACTGCAACCAAGTCTTATTTTACCCAGATGTGTTGGATAAAGAGTGGTGGTTCATATTAAGACATGAACCTAGATATAAACATGTTTTTGAGAACAATAGTGTTAGCATGCCAATCGAGAAAGATGACGAGGGTGATGGCAACAGAGAGTGATATGCACATGTTTTATTTCATCATTTACAGTTTGAGACACCATTTTTTTATTGTTATCTTTGATTGTTTAAGTATATTGTTTGTTTTTCATGTTATGATGGTGGAAATGGAAATTTTATTAATGGATGCAATGTTTAACAAATTGAGTTGGTTAACAACCAATATGATGTGAAATATGTTTCATGTCTATCAAGTAATTTGTGACTGTATGGAACGATTGCATATCATTATCCATAGTTAGAGATGATAATTTAGCTTTCCATTTAGTTCAAATTTGTAGTGTGGGTTTTATCATTTAATTTATTGTATTGTTATAATTGGATCAAAATAAATGAATTAGAGGACGAATTATCATTTATGTTAATATTATTTATTGTTTGTTGTAATCCTATTTAGAGTACGAAACAAATTTTTTTAATTCTATATTTGGAATATACATATTATTCATATCTATATGTATTTCAAGTTTCAATGTTGATGGGTTATTCCATCATTTGAATTTGGTTAGCATGGGTCTTGGAAACATGATCCAACTCCCTTTTGTCATCTTCTCCAAATGATCGCTTTTAATTGAAAAGTACTTAACTATCAATATTGGAAATACTTACAATTCTTTGAACACTAGCTAGCTTTGAGCACCCATAAACAAATCATGTTAATTATGTATTAATCATCACCAAACCTAATTTTTAGAGGTAAAAAATGTGTTCATTCAATGTTGATTAATGTTATATTATATAATAATTAATAACAATAATTTTGGAGAATGCAACTTTTGGGCTTACAATTGAGAGAAAATGTTGTTCTTTTATTTAAGTATTTGTCTTTCTTCCTATTAAAGCATTGATATTTGTCATTGTAACTTAATGAGTTACTGGCAGAAAAAATAAAAGTCTTGAATGATACATTGATAGGTCATATTGATATTCATATTTACATTTTTTTTGTGATATTCATATTCATATATTATAATAATATTACATGGTAATACTTGACTTTTTGTTATGATGTTTGGTTAGGCTTAATGATTCATTTGTATTTATAATTTGAATAATTAAGTTATACACAACATTATATGATGAAGAGTTAATTTCCTTATTAAAAATCATTATATATTATTTCGTAATGCTCACCATAAAGTTGCAACATAATAGATATACTATTATATAAGCATAATATTATGACAAATTTTACTACATNAACTATAAAAAATTATAAGGATGATACAATTACAAAATAAACATCAACCATAAGTCATAGAGTTTCCACATCTTCATCCATTATCAATACAATAATAATAATAATAATAATTATTATTATTATTATTTTATGTAAAAATAAATTTTTGACTTATATTAAGTTAATTAATGAAACATTAATTTTCAACATTTTCAATGACGATTACTCCAGTCCATGTTTTAACATTTATGATGACCTAACAACCTACCATACTTTGAAATTCATTTTTTAACCAAGATATCAACCTATATATGAAACTATACTTTAAAATGTCTACAAAATTTAGGTTGAAATTATACATTTAGTATGAAAAATAATGGTCGAAATGATGCTAAAATATTGACCAAAATTAAATACCCAGTAACTTTCTTTACAAAGGTCTAACAATTTGAAAACTTGTAAAATCATACAGCAACTTCTTTCATATCATAATATTATGCAAATTGTGATGTTTTTGTCAAAATAATTAATAGTTAGTGATTTAATAGTACAAAGTTCTTTTACATAAGCATACAATCATCATCATTTTCAACACCTAACAAACATAAACATCGTGATCATACCATCATAAACATAAACATAAACATCACCATATATACTAACATAAACATAACCATAAGAATAAACAAAAATGTACCTGCATCATCATCATTTTCACAACATAAACATAAACATACCATTATTATCATTGTCGGCATCTAACAAACCTAAAAATAAACACCATCACACCATCATTAGCATAAAACCAAAAATAAGCATCAGCATACCATCATAAACATCGTGTTGCATATTCAACTAACATATACATCTAACATATTGAAACATCATCTAACACACATATTTAATAATAAATATAAACATAAATGTTTCATGATCATCTTTTTCACCACATAAACATAAACATGCCATCATCATGATCATTTTCACCATCTAACAAACATAAAATACATCACCATCAACATATAAATAAAAATCAACATAATTAAACATTAACATAAACATAGACATAGACATCAATATAAACATGAAAAATGCAGTATATATATATAGATATGAACACATATAAGATCAAAGTGATGATACAATATGCCAAATATAATATATCTCCAGTCCAATAACTACAATGACATATATGATCCACCTCCGCAAACAGAGGCATCATTAGTATCTCTCCAACCAGAGCTATACACATCAACACCTCCACTAATAGAGCCAAAGGCAGTATCAACACCTCTACCAGCAGAGCTAGAGGTTGTATCAACACCTATTATAGCAGAGTTAGAGGTTGTATCAGCACCTCTACCAGTAGAGCCAGAGGCATCGATACCTCTACCAAAAAGAAAAAGAGATCGGAGAGAAGAAGGGATAGGTCCATAAAGATAAAGTGTATGGACACCTCTAATCATCTCTAAAATAGAACAGACTGAAGTAGGAATGGTGGATGTTTAAACCGATAAGTAGGATTGAAGGGTCGATCAAGTAGGAGTATGGGATATGATGAAGTAGGATCAGGAGGAAGTTCATGTAGGAGTAGAGGAGATGATGAAATAGGATTGAGAGGAAGGTCGAGTAGGAGTAGAGAACTAGATGATGAAGGAGATGGAGGAGGCAGATATGGTGTAGGAGGAGGTGGATGAGATGTCGAAGGTGGAGGAGGAGGAGGTGTAATGGATGTGGAAGTTGTTCCACTAATTGAAGCAAATGATGGATAAGGAGGTGAACTACTAGGGTGAGGATCTACACCACCATCTAACGATGAACAACCAGCAGGGATACCATCTAAAATACTGCATGCACCGGCAATGTGTTGCATCCACGAGGTATTCACTTAGTGAAACTATGCCATATCACTTTCATTCGTGGGATATCAAAGAATACCCCTATTTAAACTTGATATTGTTAAATACTAACCAAAATTATTTTGTTGATCCCCCCTCCCATTACATATTTCCAATTAAAAAAACCTCATTTTTACGATATATTCCATATTTTTAATAGATACCATTTATTATATCCCCCAATACCTATAAACCTCCCATACCCTACTCCCCTCCCCCCCAATACTTACAATATATTGACCATATTTTTCATTATTAAAAACCCCCTCTTTATGAATGAATGTGATAAGGTATTGGTGAACAAGGTGAATCCCCTATGGTTGCATTAAGATCCTCTTATCATGAGGAAGCATCCTCCAAAACTCTGCACGGAAAGGGTCCCTCATGATGTACCTCACCTGTATAGGAAAAACCCCTTGATCTACCAATAATGTCACCAGCCTATTGGTGACATCTTGTCGTACCTCTCATCTGGCCTATGTCGAAGACTAGATCTAGATAAATGGGACGCCACAGGATGACCTACATCCATATCCATATCCTCCTCCTCATCAACCGAAGGAGGCACCACATCATCATCAAATGTCCTAACATTTGTAAAATATATAGTACACAATAATAATTAGACAATTTCATTAAAAATGGATTTAATATAAAAATTTAAAATTATTTCATTTACATTAAGTATAAAAGAATAAACTGCAACTATATTAATTCAAACATAACACTAAATTTACCTCTATCATATGTTGGCTCGTCTTGAGTGAATAAGATGTCGGGACACCATCTCCAATCCAAGTCAGCATATGGATATGGAACCATGTCTAATTGAGGTGGGTCCTCCTTGCTACTAGATTATTGCAAACATAACACTAAATTTACCTCTATCAAATGTCGGCTCATCCTAAGTGAATAAGATGTTGGAACACCCTCTCCAATCCAAGCCGACATATGGTTATGGAACCAGGTCTAATTGATGTGGGTCCTCATTGTCGAGCATCTCAATCACATTCGTCACGATCCCCACCAGAAAGTCTAGCTACCCCCTCTTGGGCATCATCTGCCCCCATATATGCATACGCACATCTGTCATCGACCAAGGAGGGTGTTGATCAAAATATAGCTTGGTGGTTGAAAATATCTAAAAAAATAAACAAAACAACTCTGAATCGAAAGGGAAGTTCTCCCTCCCACCAATACACACATGACATCAACTAAGAGCATAAAAAAATTTTCGTAAAAATATAGCAGACCACCAAATGCATCTAGTTTCCTGCACTAAAGAATCAACATAATATTATAGAGGACAAATAATGCACTTTCCATCACTAGTGTTATGCGCAATGGTCATCACCAACAAAGATAGGCACCTAACATCCTCTCTACCAAAAGCAACAATGGAAAGTCACCCACTACTAACCTGAAACTGAGTAGGGTCGATGATGTTGGGATCAACATATGTCTAAACATATACTAGTTGATTCAATGCTACATCTCTAGCTGGGACCTTGGGGAACTGAGGAAAGTCCTCAACTCTCCTAGAAATCCCTATGATAAAATATATGTCCTCCTCAATGGGTTGGAACCACTTATCGAGACCAACTCAAAATAGCTGCCTGTGATGATCAGAATGTGTGATTAATTGGGTGAGGAATGTAGTCCCTTGAGTGATTTCATCTCCTCATAGAAATTAAGGAGGCTGACAACTCTCAAGAGGTGTCTAATCTATGGAGTAATGGGATGAGGGTATAAATATCTCTCCCTCTCCTTGGATCCCGACTCTCTCAATAAGTCTCATCAAAATACATATTGAAGCATTATATGAGAATCATATGCATGAAAATAAAAAATTTAAATTTTTGCAAAAAATGGGCTAACGGTGCACCCATATAAATCCAACGCACTATCATTGGTGCACCTTTATATTTTCCACCGCAATGCAGACGGTGCACTATGTTAAAAAAATGTACCGCTAAGATATTGCTATAAATTTATAAATCTCTTATCAAGCCATTGTAGTATATACACAATGGTTAGTTTACAATGTTGAGTCGACAGTGCACCTATGGCACATCAGAGCACCAACAATCGGTGCACTCACATGCAGTAGGAGCACCGTTGAATTATGATTATTTATGTTATAATAATTTTTTTATTTGTATGAATCAATTCTTTCTTAACATGTAAACGCACTGTACACAGTGCGCCTACTTTCTTTACAAGAACCTCCCTTTATTTCATTTCCTAATTGATATGGAATGCGTCAATGGTTTTCCTCAACATGTCAGAGCATCAAATCCTGGAGCGATGATGTGAAATAGAAGCACCCAAAAATTATATATATATATATATATATATATTTTATTTCTAGGAAGATTGAAAATTCTTGTCATCGATGGGTTTATACCACGTAAATGAACCCTTTAATGTGCGTTGACGTGAGGTAAAAGCACCACAAAAAAATTAATTTACGTTTGATGGAGAATGTGTTCACGGTGCTCCTAGAGGATGTCATTGCACCAAGCATCAATGCACTGACATGCACTCGACACACCGTATAAGTTGGTTTTTCAATTTTTCATGGTAATATTTATCGGTGCGTTAGATACAAGAGAACCATAAATTCGGTGCGTTTATGTGTATATAATGCACCAATTATTAGTTTACAAATTTTAAAACACAATTTATTATATGTCGGTGCACTATGAAACCTATGGCACATCATAGCACTGATAATCAGTGCAATGATGTGCAATAGGAGCACCATTGAATTATGATTACTTATGTTATAATATTTTTTTAATGTTTATGAATTGGTGCTTCCTTAACATGTAAACGCACCATAGAGTGTGTGCCTACTTTATTTACAAGCACCACCCTTTATTTCATTTTCTAATTGATAAGGAGTGTGTCAATGGTGTGCCTACAACACGTTAGAGCACCAAATCCCGATGTGTTGACGTGAAATAGAAACACCCAAAAATTATAATTTCTTTATTTCTGGGAACATTGAAAACTCTTGTCATCGGTGAGTTTATACCACGTAAACGCACAGTGTGCTCACATGATGTAAAATAACCATGAAAAATTTAATTTATTTTTTATGAGGAATGTGTTCATGGTCGTCCTAGTGAATGTCATTGCACCGAACACTAGTGCACTGACGTGCACTAGACACACCGCATAAGTTGGTTTTTCAATTTTTCAAGGTAATATTTATCGATGTGTTAGATACAAGTAAGACCACCATAAATTCGGCGTGCTTATGTGTATATAAAACACTGATTATTATCTTACCATATTTGAAATACAAATTATTATATGTCGATGCGCTACGAGACCGTAGTGCACTAGTGTAATAGTTCGTTAAATATCTTCGGCTCACCACGAATGCGGTGCGGCCTATAATGATTTAAAGAGTGCATCAATGTTTGGTGCGATATGAATGTTTCGAACACACCACAAAAGTTTTTAATTTTTTTTATAAAAAAATGGAAAATTATGGCTTAATTTCAAAAATTAATGTGCTAAAATTTTAAATTTATCAAGCAAGAATTAATTTACCTATTAAGCTATGTGTCAAGGAGGCATCCTGGCTATGTATGGAGAATTTTAATTTTTCCTACCATTTGGAAAAATTCAAATTCAAGTCAACAACAAATACAAATGAGCAATGTGTTGTAGCTGGTGGAATGAAGACAGGAGGCAGGGAATCTAGGTGGGTTATGAATGACGCTGGTATAGATGGTTCAGACACATTGTGGAGGGGTGAAAATGAGTTTGATGCGGCGTGGTAATTTAATTTTATAAAACCCCGTTCTGGTGCGCCCAACAAGATAACACATCGATGTGATGGATTTACACTGCACCGCATGCAGGATTTTAAATCAAATTTAACATTTTCATTTTTTAAGTTTTAACAAATACAAATGGCGCGTTTTCATAAATGAAAAGCACCGGGTCGTTTATAAACAATGAGCAACTTGCATTTATGGTTTCAAATAAAATAAAACGTTGTTTTTTAATAAAGTAACCCAATGCATTTATTCGTATTAGATGCATCGAGATGTGGGTTAAAAAATGGTGCGTCCATTGAAACGTAACGCACTGGTGCATTACATTTCCAAAAATGCACTGTGGCGATCTAACAAAATTTCTGCACATCTTGCATAAATTATTTTTTTTAATTGATGTTTTTTCACAGTGCAACATGATCTTTTTGGCGGGCCTGGTGGATTGGGGATGTAGACGCACTGAGGCGTTTAGGTAAAAAATGCACCGTAAAAAAGCAACCTCTACAACCTTCGACCATATGCCTCTACTAGTGACCTCCACCATAAACAGATATTTGAGCTCTTTTGAGAAGAGCGTCTGCTATAACCTCCACTGTAGGTAATTTTCGTTGTAGTGTTACTTACATAATCCCACATAGTCCTTTGTCCCAATTTCATAATATGAAATCATTTGATCTTACCATCATAGTATCTTTCTTAAAGGTATTCTTGTAAAAATATTTCTTAAACTAATTTTAGGTGAATTTTCTCTTTTTGATCTTCTTCACTTTCTTGATGTCTTTCCACCAAAAGAATGCCCTTCCATTTATATAAAAAATGGTCCCTCCAGGTTTTATGTTTCTAGAGTAGTCATGAACTTGAAAGTATTTCCTTAATCCAATAAGCCATTCATTGAATTCTTCACCCGATTTCACCTCCACATAAAAGGTGGGTGCTTTTAATTACTTGTTGAATTTCCCCTATAAATAGATTTTGAAATGACTATTCTTCTTTTTCCTAGGAGAAAAAGGCCTTGATCCATTGTTGATGGAATCTTTAGATGTAGTTGTATCTTTATCTGATGATTCAGATGGTGTATGTGTTTAATATTTTGGACATGTCTTGTACTCTTTTTAAGTTCCCATAGAAATAAGGATCTAATTAGCCCCCCCAACTAGATTGGCATGGGAGGAAAACAACTTGGAAATAATTTTGGGGTTTTGTTTTTCTCCATTTTGAGTTGTTTTTGGCCCATGGTTTTGTGCCCCATTGTAAACTAATTTCACTCAAGTAATTAGGGTTGTAATTTCTAATATGGTTTAATATATTAGGGTTTGGATGCTATAATATTGTATTGTAAACAAAAAAGATAATACAATGAGATAGATAGTGGAGAAACTCTTAGGAATGTTGGTTTTCTTGGTTTTGGGTTTATAGGTTAAATATCTGTGTAATGTGCGTGTGAGGCATTGTTAATTATTGTGTTTTAGATTCTATTTTGTAATGTTTTTCCTTACGCATTATCAAATTTCTTCGCCATCATTGGATATCATATTCTTAATACTGTGGGAGCTTTTTCTCAAAGGAATCTTGCTAGCATTGCTTGAAATCTATCCTTGGTGCATTTGTTTATGAATTTCAATCAAATTTTATAGTAGGGTAGCCTTTAATTCATTATGTTCTTGTTGAGATTTTACTACCATGCCATCGTCTACCCCAATCTGAAGTTATACCTTCATGCTTCTTATTATTTCTACCATGTATGGGGTAGTCTCTAGATTTCTACTTCCATTAGACTTAGTTTCGTGAATATTTGGTAAATTGTTCATGGCAATAGTTATCTATCAACATATTCAAACATTATTCAGCCTATAACAAAACAAAGAGAAAAATGTTAATCATAATACCAAACCATTTTATTTTATTTGATCCCATACAACCCCTAGTGTTGCTACTTTAGCGCTTTGATACCAATTTGTAACACAACTTCATACTAACTCATAAAAACAAGGTCTAATATGGATTTAAAATTAACAAAATTTATTTGTAAAGAAGAAAGTTCCTCATTATTTTTAAAAATAACAAATAATTTAAAAACAAATCATGAACATCAATATTAAAGTCATCAATAACTAATGTCAATTCAAATTCTAAAATCATTTATTTCAAAATAAATCTTACTTCAAGTTGAGTTCAAATAGAAATATTATTTTCAATAAAATTGTTGCAACCAAGCAAGCATATTAATGAATGCAATATGATTTCTATATCATTTAAATTCATGCTTGCTAGTATTGAGGATTTGTGCCCTTATAGTATCAAAATGCAAACATAATGGTAACTTCAATCAACATTTCACTTCCTTTTGTTTTCTATTTTTTCTAAACTCCAACCATATTAAACATAAAATGAACTAATTGGTAATACACAAGAAAACAAGCTTACTCAAACACTAGTTGGTAAGAAAACTCCACTTTCAATTATGTTTTCAATTTTAAATTATTGATCCACTTTTTCAGACCATTATATATCATGGTTCACAAATAGAGAATATAAAGCATTGATGTTCTTGAGAAATGTGAAGGATTATTGTAATTCAAATTACTTATAATTAATATAAAATCTCACTCTGACACCTTTAAAAAAATTTGTAAGCCCAAGAACAAATTACAAGCATCACTTTTTTTTTAAGTGAAAATTGTGTTAACAGAGTAGCTACAAGTAGCTCATGAATTCATTGAATTCAAAAATTCATGGATAATAAGACAAGAATTGTCTATTGGACGTAGCTTGAGTGGTTGGTAGGAATGATTGTTACCTTCTCCACCCAGGTTCAATTCTTGTAAGTGGCATGATGCTCTTGTTGAGCCTTTTGTAATAAATGAGTGGATTATGTAATCTGGCCATGCCTTGATTCTTGTGTTGGAATAACAGGTGTTGGCATATTTATGAAACCCATATTTTTTTTCACAGGAATGGGTAACTATATATTTATAAAGTCTAGGTCGTTCAAGAACCAAATAACATAAAATGTACAAAAATTTCAGAAAATGTTATAGTATTTTTGTGCAAATATTTTCAAATTGTAAATGCCCATAAAGCTTCTACTTTCATGCAATGTCTGCCTTGTGAATTTTAAATCTAGTGCTACACTACTTCACATAATTTCCTAATAAAAGGACACAAGTAAAGTACATATATGAGGAGTTTAAGATCTGAGGTAGTTGCCACTATGGGATTATTCCATTTGTTGTCCTTTCTTAATTTTCATCTGGTATTCTTAATTCATGTTGTGCTCATTGAATGCCAAATTTGTATGTTGGATTGTGTCTTCATGGATAATATATTCCTTAACCAAAGCAACTAAAACACTAGGAAATCCTATATCTGACTAAGAAACTCTAGCAACTATCAATATGATAATGTAATGCATCTTTGAGTATGGAGCAAGTTTATCATAATTTGTTTTTAGTTCCTATAAATTAAGTTCCATGTTGTCTTATTTGGATTCCTATTTTCCATGTGAATACTTAGGTAATCACATGTCTTGTTTCATCCCCTAAAGCTAGCAAGTCATTTGTTTAAGGAACTTCTAAATTTCATGGATATTGTCAATGGTGACTTTGATGAGCTAGGGATTGTAAAACATACAAAGAAAAGGCCCTATGAGTGATGTTCCTCTAGGTGAAAAGAACATATGTTGCAAGTTCATGAGGGTGCTTAAACAAAGAATTCAAAGATAGTACAGAGGAAAATTTACCTGAATATAACCCAAGACTGAACGAATGAGAGTGACGCCCAAATTCATTGCTTCTTCAATAATAATGAATTGGGGAATCCCAAAAAAGGAAATTTTACCCGATATCTTACTTAGATTCCTATTTTTCCATATGAATACGTAGGTAATCATATGTCTTGTTTCATGCCCTCAAGCTAGCCAGCCATTTTTCTAAGGAACTTATTAATTTCATGAATATTGTCACTAGCCACTCCAATGAGATGGGGATTGTAAAATATACAAAGAAAAGGCCATATGAGAGAGGTTCTTCTAGGAGAAAATCATATATGATGTAATTTCATGGGGGTTCTTAAACAAAGACTCCAAAGAAAGTACAAGGGAACATTGCCCTGAGTATAACCCACGCCTGAACGAATAAGAGTGACGCCCAAATCTATTGCTTCTTCAATAATAATTAATTGGAGGATCCCATAAAAGGAAATTTTACCCGATATCTTACTTGGATTCCTATTTTCCATATGAATAATTAGGTAATCATATTTGTTGTTTCACTCCCTCAAGATAGCATGCCATTTGTCTAAGGAACTTCTTAATTTCATGAATATTGTCGCTAGCCACTTGAATGAGTTAGGGATTGTAAAAAAGAAAAAGAAAAGGCCCTATGTGTGAGGTTCCCTAGGAGAAAAGCATATATGTTGTAAGTTCATGGGAAATATAGGTTCCAAAGAGAGTACAAAGGAAAAATTCCATGAGTATAACCCAACACTAAATGAACAAGAGTGATGCCTAGATTCATCGCTTCTTCAATAATAATGAATTGGACACTCCCATAAAAGGAAATTTTACTTAAGATCTTACTTGGATTCCAATTTTTCCCTATGCACACTTAGGTGATCATATGTCTTGTTTAATTCCCTCAAGCTAGCAAGTCATTTGTCTAAATAAATTCTTTGTTTCATGAATATTGTCACTCACCACTTCAATGAGTTGGGGAGTGTGAAAATACAAAGAGAAGGCACTATCGGTGAGGTGTCTCTATGAGAAAATCATATATGTTGTAAGTTCATGGGGGTTCTTAAGCAAAGAATCCAAAGAGAGTATAAAGGAAACTTTCCCTAATTATAACCCAAGACTGAACAAATGAGAGTGACACCCAGATTCATTATTCCTTCACTAATAATGAATTGGAGGATCCCATAAAAGGAAATTTTACCCAAGAAATTTTTGTTGTACAACCACTTTGCTCCAATCCATTCTTTGGTTTGATCCTTACTCCCTACAACTTCCTCTCATGGCCATGTTCCATATCCAACAAAAATGAGAACATGTAAACCAATTATCCCAAATGTGATTTATGTGGATTTAAGTCTGGCTCCAAACCCTCTTGTCTTGGTACATGTGTCTTCACTTGAGGTTTTATTTCCATACATTAGTAATGTAGGATTATTTCCTTAGTGAATGAATCTATGCATGATATCTATTGTAACAAAAACACTATGGGGATGCCCCCATTTTCCACTAAAATCTCCTTTGATAACCTTGCAACCTTATTTGAAAACATATCCTATCACATGCCCCAATTTGCAAAACATTTTATGTTTTAAGAAACATTATGTTATATTTTATTATAAAGTTTGTAATTAATGACCAAGTGGGGTCAAGGATAATTGAATGTAATTGATGATATTTTATTAATGAATAAATGAAAGATGAGACAACCGCTTAAGGAAGATGTTAAATGAGTGTTTTACTGCTCACTTGGTGGAGAAGGATGGGTTGAGAGAAGATTGACACTTGGTAGCATCCTCAAACTACTTCTAGCTATTGCAGGAGGCAACTTCCCTATTTTTGTGGTCATGTCCCCCAAGAAAGTGGAACAAGAGCAGGTGGCTCATTAAGTGAAAACTGACCCAAAAGACCTAGGCATGCTAATAAAACTTCCCATTGAAGACAACTGAGGTTGTTCATTTCTTGACTTGTGAAAATTCTGAGTGAATGAAGTGCACAAGAAATTTGATGGAGGGGACTAGCTGAAGTATGATTTGAGTGGAAAGTGTTGAATAACTAAACTAGTGCAGCTATTGAAAGCTAAGTCCATGCCGTTGTATGCAAAACTGGTTGACTGCTGAACACTCAGTAGAGTTGTAGAGGATTACTAATCTACATCTCTCACCCAGTACTTCTACCAGGTGGACCAGGAGACAAGATCGGGGGTCCTGAGATTTGCAGTCCAGCTTTTTTCCAGGAGTTTGTTGGGAGGAACGAGTTCCTTAAGCTATTGTCACCTCTTCTACATTTCAAGGTTCCACTTGATTTATCTATATTTCTAAATGTTTATTGTTATCTGGAAAGTTTAAGTTTAAGCAATGATATGTTATGATTTTGTTCTGTTGCTGCTAGGGCTAGTTAAAAGAAATACTTATACTTTGAAAAGATAGTTAAATGTTGGATTAGATAGGTTAGGGTAAGTGATTAGAAGAATTACTAGTTTTACTGATAGATAAAAAGAATATGTAAGTGTGTTTTTCCACACCTTTTATAAAGGTAGTACTCTAGTAAAGTAGGTTAGATTAAATTCAGATAAAGAATCGAATGAAGTATGCATGAATGTGATTTATTACCTTCTACAGGTTTCATAAGAGTAGTTTATATGTATGTTTTTCTTTTCTATCTTATATGGTTTTAATTAGACATAGTACTTTGAATAACATAGATCTGTCTTAGGAAAGATTTAAACGTATAAAATTTACTTAGTCTGTGTATATTATTTACACAGTAGACATAATAAATCACAGTAAGCTTATTACTATAAGTAATTATAGACTCTGTAAAAAAAAGAAATTAAATAAGCAGGTTAAGTAAATAAACCCTAAAATAGGGCTAAAATTTTATTAAGATAACTTTATCTTAAAATTGAGTTAAATGAAACTAAAAATCACATTATAATCCAATACTAACTAAGTATTTTAACTAAGGGAAATTAGGGTAACCTGTTAAAAGAACTGTAAAAATATAAATAAAATTACGACCCCTTTTCCTAACAGAGGGGTTATTCATTTCACTCCTAAACAAATCAAAGTTTACATACTTCATTTATTTAACCATAATTATAAATAAACCTATCAAAATTAAATATATTATCTCAAAGAAAACAGTGTTAACACTGTAAGATAATTTAAACTAAGATAAAATAAGTAATAACCTTTCAACATATATTAACTCAGAAAATACAGTAAATATTTAGGTTGCATAGTCCATATTTCTTCCATCTACTTATTGAAGAAATTTATTAATGACAGTAAAAATCAAACTATATTTTAAATACTAACTGTTTGAAACATTTCATTTCATTTTTTTAAACATAATCAGAATAAATATCAATTTACAATAACAACAACTCTGTTTAGGATATTTTAAACAGAACTGAATAAAACTAGAATAGTTAAGAATATCACAATTGTCATCTCTTACTTAAAACCACAGTGTATAATTTTTACCAAAATATAAATTACAAAACAGTAAGCTTCAAGCTTATCCAAACTTTAAATAGCATTTAAAACCTTAAATTAAAACTATATCAGTTAAGGCCCTATGGCCTTTTACAAACAGAGTTACGGCTTAAAAGACAACATCAAATGATGTTACTGTAAATGTTACTGTAATTCAACCATGGTCGAAAAGGTCCCAAAATGAATCTATTGAGTCACGGCTGTGAAAGCCCAAATCTTTCCAACACAAAACAACCACTAGGGCTTGAAGATTTCTAAAAACAAAATATACTTCACAGAATCGGCCACATGGCCTTCCAAAATTTTTTACAACACAGTGTATCCACGGCCGAGCCGAAAACCAGAAACCCAATGAACTGCATCAACTAAAAATAAACACCATACGCCACTACAAGAGGAAACTCAATGAAACCGAGGCTTACTAGAAGAAACGCTAACTTGGATCCCCCTTCTGGTGGTATCTTCCGAATGAAGCCTGCAATACTAAAGAACCACAAATATAAACCCCCAGTCAGTAGAAAAAATATTAAACCTTAGCAGTGTAAGAATGGACAAAAAAGTGAAAGAATTCTTACCTAGACTTATCTCTTTTCCTTTGTTGTGAAGAAGACGATATAATCAAACCCTAGCCACCATTAAAAGTGCAATGAGCTTCAAGGAAGCACTGTCAGAAAAGAATACAACGCACAGCGCTCAAGTTCGAAATACAAAGCCACGACGAGGCAAAGGTCAAAACTATACCAGAAGACAAGTAGTAAAACAAGAGAACTTGATACTCTCTAGTAACACTCATTTTTAACAGCCAAGAACCATGCTCACTCTTTCAAAAGAACTCTCACCGCATAGTGTATGGATAGTAGCACTTGCAGAGGCAAGGTAATGTAAGGAGCATAGTTTATAAAGCTAGGTATTGGCGACAAAAGGGGTTCTTCCATACAACAAAGGGGAAGGGGCCAAATGTCCATCTACACGCAAAAGAAAGACGATTTTTGGCAAGGATACCTTCATACAATGGAGTGACAGTTAGGCCATGCGGCTCCTCACACCATAGAATGGCAAACAAAATTAGGTAAAATGCGATTTAGGGTTTTAGGACATCCTTATATCGCTTCCAAGGTCAACCAAAAACCTACCCAACGAACATCAACCACGTGGCTCAGAAATTATTTGGAAGAGGTGGGTTTTAGGTTATAGTTCGAAAACCTGTGGAGCAGCCTGCAAACAATAAGTATATGATCATTAAAAACTATGTTATAACATTATTATAATTTTTCTTATCCTTCATCATGGTTTGTATGCATTGTTGTATCCCTAACAAATAACGAAGGTAGGTGGTAACTATACTAGGGTTATAGTATGATTTATAATCTTTGATATAGTTTAAGAAAAACATATGTAAGAAAACTATTCAATGATAATTGCATAATAAACCATACCTTATAGCAAGTTTAGAAAATATAACAATTAAAATCAGTTATATGTATATACTTGCAACAATGGGAAGATGCATAGCTAGAACATTAGCTTAGATATTGAATTAGTATCAGTTTAAAGATACTAATGTTTGTTTATTAGTAACACCTTAGGAGATAAAGACTTTACTAGGGTTAAAAGGGACATATTTGTTTATACAAAAATAATAACCCTTTCATCCCTACATAAAAAGCATTAATACTATAGTTTAAAAATATAGATTATTGCTTTTCTTATTGGTAAATACCAGGTCAGTTAGTAAAACATTTATGCACTAGGTTTTATTTTCAGGTGTGAACAACAACCATTTTACTTATGACTATATCCATATTTAGATTGTCTAAGTTTACCTAGTTTGATTATTGATGAAATAAGTACCCTTGAATTACTAAGATGTTAAGTAATAAGGTGATAAAAGAACTTGCTATATTAATTTCCATTCACTAGAATTGCAACATAACCTAAGCTGATAATAAATCGATGAAAATTGAATGAACAAGTTGGTTATAGCAAAATAGGAGGGAAACTGGACTAGGTTCAGTTTCCTAACACCTATGTTTACCAAAATCTATTTAGAACATAAATATATAGAACAACGATACCTCATTTATTGCTCAAAGTTGTAAAATAACTAAATTTACTAGCATTCTATTTTATGCTAGTTGAGATAATAATCTCGATCTGGAAACTGGTAACAAACTTCTTACCTGTAAGGACCTGTAAAAGAAGCATCACTTCACTTCATTAGCTATAAGCTAAGTAAGCCTCGATCTCAACTGATGTTACTTCCTACTTTCATAATATAGTAAAACAAACTTAGTACTAGAAACTAAACAGATGTTTCAGTTCTTTTTATTCCAAATCATAACCTGCTAAATCAAACCCTTAACATTGAATTATGAAAACAAACTAATAAGTATGCAGAACTAGAGATTAACAAAACATTCGGTTCTAGTTTATTACTGTTTTAAGTAACCGTTAGCAGCTAATTGTCCCTAGGTAGTGACGACTACAAACATTTTATATTACATGAAAAATTTTAAATTTTTACGAATTTTTGGACTATTACATATCCATTTGACTATTGTTTCTATATCAAGAATGGAGCAACTGGAATAATTCTAAGGATTCAAGCATACTCTAGATTCTCATTTTCATACGCCCCAAAATTGTATCTTTGATCCAATGCTTTCTTTTAACTAGTCTTATAATTAAATATGAACCTCCAATGATTATACAAATCTTAATGTTTCCAAAAATAAGGAGGGAGAGCCCTAGATAGAAGGCGTGAATCTCATCTTGGTTGTTTGTTATTCTCCCAATTCACCCTGCAAAATTAACTTATTTATTTCCTATAGAGTTGAGGATGACCCCTCATGCACCTGACATCCCTGGGTTCCCTTTTGAGGCTCCACCAAAGAAGATTGTGAATTTCTTCAGAATCCTTAACTAGCTCCAAATTCTTCATTTTCCAATTCAATCTTCCACTATTGTGTTGAAGTAGGTATTTTGCAAATAGTTTTAGAATGAAGGAGTATTCCAAAGAGAAGGTCTCTAACCACATTATTCTCTTCTAAAGGTGAGCTTTTTGAATTAAGGTGTCTTATAGATGTATTACAGAAGGATTCTATCATAAAGGGTTTGGCACTGAGAAATGTTTTCCTTGGTGATTGGATTCCCCCTTTGAAGATCGACCCATTCTTGGATAGCCATATATTCCAACATGTATATTTAGGCAAGACTTTCCAAACATGAGTAAAAATTGGTTTCTTATGCAAATTCCTGTAGTAGAAGGATTTCCAATGAGTAAAGTTATTGCTCCATAAAATGGGAATTGAACTTCATTACTCAATCCAACAAGAGAAGTCTTCCAAACTTGTTGAGCATATGGGAACTCACGGAAGAGATGGGGAGTTGTATCTTCTATAATTTTACAAAAAAACAAAGTAATTTCCCTTGCACTCCCTTTTTCCCCTTAATTTTTCAACAGTGGTCACCTTCTCGTGTGCTAGAGTCCAACAAAATGCATTCACACTAGGAAGATTATAATAATTCTATACTTTCTTCCACATTATGAAGGTTGTGGGGAACAAATATATTTTCTAATAGAAATTTATATCCATATTTCATTGATTAGTTACCCAATTTGGGTCTCCATCCTCTCTTATCTCTCATAGTCTTATAGATTGGAGATGCACCTTGTAGAAGCTCCTTAAGTTCGAAGAGATTCTCATTGAAATGTTCAAGAAGATTGAGATATTTACATCTTGTCCATTTTCCTGTTAAATTCCAATAAAAAATATCAAAAATATTTTATACCCATTGTTATGAAACCACTATCCTAACTCTCGAAGATATTCTCTTAAGGTAAGAGGGGTTCATCTCATTATACTTTCCTCCCAAATTTTTATTTGCTTGCAATTTCTTGGGATCCAATTTAGGCCAGTTTTTATCAGACTAACTAAGGCCTTACATAAGCTCCAAATGCTTGATCCTTTTTTCTCTTTGAGATCTTGGTTAAGGAAACATTTTCAGGAATGTCTGAAGTATTTTTTTCTGGGTAGTTGTCTTCCACAATTATTGTTCTCCAAATATTAGTCTCCATAGGATTTTTTCTCCCATAGACAAGTTCAACAATTTTGACTCTCTTATTTCTAATCCTCCCTTTTCCTGTCTAGCTCGAACTCTTTCCCATTTAACTACGGGTTTTTTTTTTTTTTTGGTGGATTTACCATTCTACAAGATAAATATTTGCAATTCTTTGCTTATTTTACTCATTACATAAAGATGGGCCTACAAACATGAGCGTTGAAAAATAAGGAAGGAGGATAACACCTATTTAACAAGAACAGTCTTATTGGATAGATTATTCCAAGTTG
This sequence comes from Pseudotsuga menziesii, assembly GCA_001517045.1. Taxonomy (NCBI): domain Eukaryota; kingdom Viridiplantae; phylum Streptophyta; class Pinopsida; order Pinales; family Pinaceae; genus Pseudotsuga; species Pseudotsuga menziesii. The sequence continues at coordinate 340,453 of LPNX010081752.1, read as the reverse complement.
TGCCCCATGCTTGAATTTGCAATTTGAGTTTGAGGAGGATCATGTCCTAATCTATTGCTTTGGATTTTTTCTTGGCCACAGGAATCCCCAAATACTTAAAATTGTTCCATTTTATGCCGCCATGAAAACCCATGACATGAGAATTTTTTTGGATCCAAGTAGTTGAAACTTTCCACCCATATATTTGACTTTCCCATTGTTAATCTACCCTCTTGAAGTTTCAGTGAATTGATAAAAAAAAATCTTAAATATTTGTGTTATAGTTCTGGAGGCTCCTCCTAACAACAAGGTATCATTGAAAATTTGTGCATGGTTAATAGGTCTTATACCCCTTTCTATTTGCATTCCTTTTAGTTCTCCATTTTATCATTCATGTTCTAGTTTTCAACTTAAATACTTAGCCATAATGATATAGAGGAAGGGGGATAGAGAACAACCACGGTGAATTCCTTTAGAGCATTTGAAGAGTTTAACTGGCCTTCCATTAACTAAAGGAGAAATCCATGGGTTGTCACATGATTTGACCCATCTTATGAAGCCTTCTAAGAATCTCATCTTTTTCATAACGAAGAAGAGATAGTCATGTTGTATTTTTTTGAAGGAATTTTGCATGTCAATTTTGATAACCATGTCGTTTTCCCCATATGATTGATTGGAGTGGATGGATTCTTGAGCTAAGATAAAATTATTTGTGATTTTTCTTTTTTCTATAAACCCTCCTTGATGAAATGAGGTTGTTTTACCCATGAGGGTCTTTAACCCATTGGTAATATTTGCATCAAAATATTGTAAGCTGAGTTGCACAAAGATATTGGCTAGAATCTTGAGAAAGATGAGGATAAATTCTCCATTGGAATTAAAGCCAATTAGGAGGAGTTAGTCAATCCTCCAATTTTGTCTCATCACCTAGTCCAATTAATCATTTGACAAAGGTATTTTTTGTAGTAAATAAGTAGGCTCTAAAGAAGTGGATTGAAAATCCATCAAGGCCAAGAACCTTATTAGGCTCTAAATCCCAAATAACATCCACCGTTTTATTTTCTTCTAATTCTTTTACTAACGATATATTTTCCTCGGTGAGGTGAGGGATGTTTTCAAGCATTTCAACCTACATATCCATATCATTGGATCATGTTTCTATATAAAGGAGTTTAAAATTTTTATGGGATTCATTTTTTATGCACTCAAAATCTATTGTTTCCTTGAAACCCATATGTTACTCAATAATAAATTATCTCTTTCATTGTTTCCTTTGGACAATTACTAACTACCTTTTCATCATTAATGAACATTGTAATGCAATGCAGAAGACAATATTTGGTAGCCAATTCTGACGTACTGCTAGTCAATGAATCTTAAATTAATGAATCTTAAATCTATCTTAATGATTTTAGAATAAAAACACAAAAAATGTAGCAAATAAATCTATATGCACTATTTAATGAATCAATACAAAGCTTAGAAGTGTTAGTATCACTATTTGTAGATGAATTATGCAATTACAATATTTGGTGACCTAATGATCCCATGCCTCACACCCCTCATAGGAAATTATACCATTGAAGTATATGCATTGAAAATACGTGAGCATTATCCCTTCATGGCATGATTGACATAGAGGGGTCTTGTTCCCATGACTCTACAATTCACAAATGTAAATATTGTTTTTTTCTTATGAATTTTGTTGATCTTGAGAAGTCATAAATCCAAACACTTGGGCGATGGAATGATGCTCACAATGCTACATATAAAGAAAACATTAAGAAAAAATTATTGAAAGAGTAGGATCCATATAAGCACAAACTCACAAAAAAAAACACAAGTCCATAGTTAGTCAACTTTATTACATTGAGTGCTTAGAATTAGGAAATGTTGTTGTGTTTATAGTGGCTAGGTATTTTTAGTGCGGAATGAATGCATTCAATATAAAGAAGCTCTCATGCATATGAGGCATTAAACTTGAAGAAATTGAAAACAATAAAACCATAAAGAAGAAGTAGAATATTTGATATTAGTTTCTCAAATATGCCTAACATGTTGGTCTAGTGATTCATCGGGATTAATAGAAGTTTCAAGAAGATAAATCCATGAAGAAGAGGAAAAAATCATGGATATTATTAATGTTTTTGTTGTCCCTACAAATAATTCTCCCCCAATCTAGATGTTACAATTTTTTCAAGTGTAATGGCAGTTAGTTGGGAGTGTCAAGTCAGCACATGTTTGAAAACTATGTTTATCAATTTGGAATTGATTCATTCTCTCAACAAAAAGGGATAATTCAACAAATCCATGCCATCCAAAGGAGGGTACAGACATGTGCATGTAGGTAACCATGTTGAACACTAGGGATGAGGCATCATTGATTATGGTACCATTGACTAAAGTGTTCCTCCACTATAATGACTGACAAAAATTTCAAGCAACTTTAAGATGTTGGAAATTGCTTTTCCAAAATAACAAGATGAAATGGGATTTGATTAATAGCATGCACATTATTTAATACCAAATTAAGAACTAGTGATAAGAGGAAATCAAGTTACTATAATGAAGTGATCAACCATAACTAAGAAGATCAAAAGTATATCGTTGTTTTAATTAGCATAAAGAAGAAGATCGACATTACTAAAGTAAGAACAAATTCTCATGAATTCCAAGTGAAAAACATTGTTAGACAATTCCTAAAATTTCATGGGCCGAAAGAATTGTTTATTTTTTTGACACTAAGCGGGTTGAGGATGAAAGGGGTGATAGGTGCGAGAGGGATCATTTTTATCCTGTAGGAACTCAAGAATGTAGTTGCACGTGGGGATTAGGAACGATGTCAAATAATAAATCAAAAAGAAATTACACTAGAAAAGAGGAACACAAAGAACCCAGAATCAAGGCTGCAAGGAAGTACCTGAAACAGACAAATAAGAGGTCCTTTTACAATATCATCACTGAGAGGATGCCCTATTCAATAATATGGAACACTAGCTCTGTTACAAGATGCATATACATCATTTGATAAGGGTCACATGGCCATGAATAAGTTACAAAGTGGATCACAACCATGTGAGTACAAAGATAGATCTTTAAAACTAGAGTTGTGTCACAAAGTATGGCATGATTTTGCGCAACTTAGGTTTTATAAGCTAAAATCCCAAGGTCTTCATCCAAGTCTAAAAAAGAGTATGAATCCTAACCATGTGAGTAAAGGAGTTGAATTCAAACATGGAGTATACCATAAGAGTATCGGTTGAAAAGGTGAACCGATAACCACCGCAAGGGAAACCACCAAGAATTAAAAGTGGATCTTAGGGTACTATCCGAAACTCTAACTCTTCATCCCGAAGTAGCATTAGCTGGAACCGATGAGGAGACATTTGTGAGAAGGAAGGAATTGATGAATCCTTCAACAAGTCACATAAGTAAACTAGTAGACTGTATGGAAGAGGATAAAATAGATCAATCATCAGGGATGGTTGAAATAAAAGGGTCAAGACAAACTGCAAAATGGTTGGCTAAGGTTAAAGATCCTTGAATAGTGAGCACGACACAAAAAGTGACTCAAGCAACATTAGACTCAAAGGAAACAACGAGACAAATATGCAATGTAGGAGACATTGACATATTTTCCATATGATTAGAAGAGTAACCAATTGTATGAGTAATAACTCTGAGTTCAGGATGAAACCTAAAGACCAAAACTAGAACCCAACTATTGAGAAACTCAAATTGGTGCGTTGTTCTACCTTTGTTCAAGGAAAATGTTAACTTGCTTCCAAGCAACTGATAAATTTATGGATGTCATTCCCTTCACTTTCTCTTTTAAAAAAAGATATTTCATTCTTGAGAAAGCTTGAAGAAGAGATAGAAGAATGATTGATAAATCACTGACCCATGGACTTTATGAGCCCGGATTGGTAAGTGCTCGGTGGAGTTTTCACAATTTGAAAGTTTGAAAACACCAAAGAAGAGTCTAGGGGGGGATTTTCCGTAAATGTAGTCTCCAAAGTCCAAAAAAGTATAAACAATCCAGAAGAGAACTCTCTTAGCTCAAGAGAGCTAAGGTATTCCTTTTTCGCAGTTAGTCGGCGAGGTTCAAAAAAGGGTTAAACTATCACCATACTAATGTTCCTTCAATAATAAGCATAAATATTAGTTTAACGAGTGTGAAGGAAAGCAATATCATTCGTGTTGTTCCATTCATTTGTGAGTATGTAGCAATAGAATAAACTCGATGCCTTTGTCCTGAATTTTAACAAACATGAAAATAGCACAAAGAATGATTGAAATCTTTTTCGTGTTTTGAGCCAGAGTACGAAAGAGAAAAAGTAGGCTCAAATAGGCTCCTTTTTCGTAAGTTTAGTCTCTCGGGACCAAAAAAGAGAGAAACCTATACCTGGAAACACTCTTCTAGTCATAGTGAACTAGAGTATTCATTTTTCATAAATAATCCACATCGTCCAAAAAAGGGTTAAACTTATACCAATGTGGATGATCTTTCAATTCCTTTAACGAGCTTGAAAGAACAAGTAAACTCAAAAATCTAGTCATGTTTAAGGAGTCAGACTAGAGCTTAAAGGTAATTCCATATAACGGGAGCATGATAGAAAGGGTAGTTAGCAAAAGAATGAGTATGGGGCTCCTATTTTCGCATATAAGATAACTAAGGAGGCTCCCGAAACCTAGAAACTTACATCATGGGAACCATAATGATAATGAAGGTTCTAACAGGGGTAGGTCCATGTGGGGTAGGTTCTATTCCATGGAAGAACAATGACAATTGAAGGGTATTAGGAGGTTGAAAATCGCAGTCCATGGAAAAAAAGTGAGTCCTACGGATTAATATGGAATAAAGTATCAATGCAAAATGCAAGGTGACGATGTCCTTCTGTAGCAACTGGGACCTTCAATCCATTTGTATTTTTGTGTGACAAAACATTGAGTATCGTCACTCGAACGGAGAAGTGTCGATTCGAGGGATAACACCTATGCTATTCTAAAAAGAATGAGGATTATGTCAATTGCAAAAATAGATACGATGCTAATTTTTGGAGACTCTATGATCATCATTCAAAACCCAAGGAACAACACCTTGAACTTCGATGATTTCTCCACAAGCATCATGTAGAGAATTGAAAAGGAAATGCAAGCCCTTAAAATTTCCAATTATTTCACATCTTAATAGCTTTGAATTAGGATGTCAATTTCCTTACAAAACAAGCAACCAGGATCTATGAAAGGAATATGTTATTTTACATCTTAATATCTTTGAATCAGTATGTCAATTTCCTTGCAAAACAAGCAACCTGGATATATGAAGGGCATATGTTAAAAAATGGTGGGGGAGGAGGGAAATATTCAACCTAATCCCCTAATGTTATACAACCACTTATTTTTATTCAACCACTTAATTTTGGCATTAATGATTAGGACATGTAGTGTAGGCATTAACCTTCATGTACATCAATTTGACAAGGAATTTAATGTAGCCCCAACTTCACACACTCCATTGTATCTCTCACTCCAAGGTTATGAAATCATGAGGTTCAACAACTATTTTCCATATGGGATTTTCATCGCTTAGAACCAAACCAAGAAAATAGTGGCCTACAAGGGATGGGTGTTCCTATCACTCCATGCCCTTATTTTTGAGAATTTTGGTGTCAGAGGTTACAACTATGCATGTTTTGATTAGTCTGTAGGTCTCCCTTTGTGGCATGGAACCAAAATAGTTGATATTTGGGAAGCTCCTACTTGTAGTCAAGCATGGAAACTAGTAAGTTTGCCTTGACTCACACTTAGCTACCATAATTTTGGGTGCTTGAAAATATTTTGTTGTTATACATGTCGAATTGATGGTAATTATAATGTTCACTCAAGTGTGGGAAGTAGCCTATATTGTGTTTCCTTTGTGATGAGATTGAAGGAAGAATCCTTCATTTTATCATTTGCTCACCCCAAATCTCCAATTAGGCTTAAATTGGTGCTCTGTAACCCGATCTTAGGCTACATACAATTCAATCTGTGCTTAAATGTGGGAAAGATGCATGAACACCCACACAATTGTCAAAGGGATATCCAAGAAATAAAAAGATTCTTGAGGATACAAGAAGATCTAATTAATGGAAATAGGACCTCGATATTTTATGTCATTGCCAAGACTTATGAATTGGAACATCAACAAACTTCACAAAATGTTATTATGTTGGACCTGTTGATCAAACAATAGAGGCAATTGTAGGACCTTGAAGAAGAACGTGGCATACTAAGAGCTATTGCCATTTCTATGAGCAAAGATTCAATTTCTACAATAGTCAATATGAATACTTCAGTAAGTTCATTACCAATTGATTAAAAGGAGGAAGAAACTATACATTACATTCAGGAAGGCATGGCGATTGACAAGCAAGTTCATTGCCTTCAAACCAAGCTTAAGACAATGCCATGAGCAAGTGTGCACATTCTTAACTTGCTTCTAATATGTTTTGAAAATCTATTTTTGTTGCTCAACACTTTTTATATAATTTATATGATTAGATGTAATAGTCCTAGATATACTAGAATAAGAGAAACAATTGAATGGCCTCATCAAGCTCCAAATTTTGAGTAGAAAAACCTCTATCTCCTATTGTACTCAAGTGTTCTTCAAATTTGCTTTATAGCATTTTTAAATATAAATTTAAACCATTATCATTAAAAAAAAAGGTTGAAGATGAAAAACACCTCCTTTTAAAATGTACCATATACATCCACATTAAATCACAATTTAAAAATATTTGTTACAATACCAACATTCCTAACATTTTAATGCATCAAAACTATATAAATATATAAATATTTTTCTTAAAGCTTTTTGTTATATTAATACTATTTTAAATTAATCAAATAATTATTTACTTTTTAAAAATCTAATAAACCATAATTTTTATATCTCTAATTATAATTATAATAATATTTTATTTACATTTTAAATTTTTACTGAAACATATATATATATATATATGATTAGAAAATATTTTATTTACATAATATAAAATGCCAAAATAATTTATTCAATAATAATAAATACACATGAAAAGAGAATGTAAAGGGCTTCCACATGTTTTTGTAATTTTATACGGATGGGTATGAAAAGAGAATGTAAAGGGCATTCACATGTTTTTTGTAAGTTTAGACAGATGGGTATGTTACACTCAAGTTTAAGAGAAAATAGTATTATTTAAGATATTTCATTTATCTTCAATTTGAAATTAGCAACTTTTAGGTTTTATTTGATTATGGTCTTTTCACTTTTCTTGTGATTAATTTAGAATTAAAGTAAGGATTTTGTATTTACCAATTTACTTCCACCCCTTTTTCCTTCCTCCTAATACGCTACACTTAGAAAAAATAACATCATTTAAGATATTTCTTTTAAAGGTTGGCCCAATCTCCAATTTAAGATTTATGACTTTTGTGTTCCATTTGATTATGATCTTTCTTACTTTTTTTTAATAATTAATTTAGAATTCAATGTGGTATCTAGTACTTAACATTGGGTTAATTTGTTAACTATTTTTATCATCTCTTTTATCATCTTTTGTTACATATTTAGTTTCTTCACAACTAAGAAAAACTAAAGAAATATGGTTATAAACCTAAAATTTTATAATTGACAATTATCCTTACATTAATAAAATATTTATATATTAGAAAATGAATTAAAATCATATAAATTAAAGTGCATGTCATTTATATGTTTATGATGATAAGTCCATATATAATTCATTCAACATGAGTGCTTTAATAATTATATATGATTTACATCACACCTTAAGTTATATATTACTATATAATTGTTTATTCATAGTATTGTTTCTTTCTTTACTATGTCTTATGGGTAAGCATTTTAAAAAATAATATTTTTTTGGATGATTCTATTTTGAAGTGTACTCCTTGGTTCTTTTACTACCAATTGGCCAGTTTCATTTTAGTTTTGGATTTTGATTCTAGAACTTGGTTTAAATGCTTCTAAGTTTTTTTATTTTTTATTTTTAAATTGATTATAATGCTTTTAAGTTTTTTTATTTCTTTCTTAATGCATTGTTTTGGTGATCACTAATATCATACTTTCCTTAGACATGTGGATGATTTTTCCTTGACATTTTATTTTTTCATTGGTTGTGACAAGTCTACCTTATGATAGAAAGTTTATGACCCTATAGATATAATACTTTGCATGCCACTTGAATTCCATGGATTGTTAATGGAGGTTCATGGCATTTAAGTACCCCACTACATCAACTATTCAATGCCTAATAACATATACATTCCATCAAGTGGCATTATGTTAAATGTTATTTGCAGTTTTAAATTTTTTATTTGTACATAAATTTTGCGACATCTTCCTATTGCTTTGATTCATTGTCCATCAACAATCTTCACCATGGAATCCTTGATAGGATTTACAAAATATTTATTGTTTTAGTGAAATGGATTTCTCTACACTTATATGTTGTAAGAATCTATAGTATCTTTACATTCCTACCTTTTATAACTCCTCTCAATTTCAGATTTCTTAATGCAAATTTTTGGTGTGGATTTAAGGCAAATTGTGAGTTTTTTTTTCTTATCTAGGATCCTTAGTTTTATTGACACTCCATAGGTTTGGTGGAGTATATTTTATAGTAAGGTTATAGTTTTTGGAAGAAGGAATTTTCCTTCCCTTCAAGGTTGCATAGTCCATGTGATTGTAGCTAATGATATTTTGGGCCTAGCTCCATCATTAACTGATTTTGATTTAAACCCAATAGTGATTACATCTACTATGTCTGTGATTTCTACTTCCTTCTCTTTCACTATCTTGCAATATTGTAGTGACTTTTATACACATAAATGTCTTGGAAACCATTTCTTACCATAATTCCAACAATTGTTTTCCTTCTTTTTATCACTTTTTGAGTAGTGGAATTTATTTTCATTGCATTAATTTTGTGGATTACAACCGATTGTTTACTCTAATGGTTCAAAAAAATTCGTTTGTTAACCAAGGGTTTTCTTTCAATCAACATTGTTGTGCTTCTAACTTTATGCACATTTTGATGATTCAATAGATTAAGTTCATTGCATATGATATGTTTCAACCCTACAATGTACACTTTCAGTAGTTGGGTATTTATGAGGTCATGCTTTATTATTCTAAGGAATTCTCATTCACCCGTGTGTTCACTCATTATGCTTGTTTGTGATAACTAAGTGAACTTGGTATCAATATCATCTTCTTATTCATTATGAAATCTCTTTAACAAGTTATTGGAGAACATTTTCCATTTTATTGAAAAATTGTTACTTCTTTTAGACTGCCATAGGAACCAATTACAAGCATATTCTTCTAATTAATGTGAGTTTCTCATTATCTTTTCATGCATGCAAGCTAATGAGTTTTAGGAAAAGGTTCCTTATGTTTTATTAAACCCAATGATGGCCCCTCTATTGTCCTTCCCATCATAATTTTCATGTCTTGACTTCTCCAAATGATTTGTACTTGATATACTTGTGGTTCCTATGGAGTTCAAAATTTTAGTGGTATAGTTGTGAGCTTGCCTAATTTGTTATGTATTTCTTTAAACAACCCCAACTCTAGTCATTTATGGTTTTCAATTACATGTTTATCTTCTTCTCTACATATTTAAATTATTCTTTTAGACTTCATCAATTATTGTCATTTTCTTTATGGAATGTAGATTACTTTAATATACATACTAGATTTAGTAGTGGTATAACTTGGTTAAAAAGTGTCATCCATATATATTATTATATGAATTATTAATTAGTATTTTTATTTTTATTTTTATAGTGTATTTTCAAATAATAAAAAATAAAATAATATCAAAATATATATAAAACTCCATTCCCTGCTTGTATAACCTAAATAATAATATATAATTACTAAACAATACTCGTCTCTATCCCTAAACTAAACTATAACCTAAATAACAATATATAATTATTAACAATACTCATCTCTATCCCTAAACTAAATTATAATCTAAATAATAATAATAATAGATAATTATTAAACAATGCCCATCTCTATCCCTAAACTAAATTATTTAATTTAAAAAATAAAAAATAGACACCAAATTGACAAAGAATCAAAAGAGAAAGGGACAAATACAAAGTAAGTTAGGCAAAACAAGAGTGAGTCATAGGGACAACGTTATTCCCATGCAACTTCAGATCTCTTTCCTTTCATTAAACTCACCAGCTTCAAATTTTTAATAAATTTTTGTATTAAATTAAGAGGGTTTATATGCCGAAATTTAAGAGAGTTGAAAAATACAAAAATCCCATTGACCTATCAAGGCGGTGACGTTTATGGTAAAAAATAAAGCGTTAAAGGCGGTGACGGTGACGTTTATGGTAAAAAATAAAGCGTTAAAGGCGGTGACGGTGATGGAGAAACACATTAAGAAAATCTCCATTGGCGGATCTTGAGCATTCTTCGAAGAAAATCGCTCTTGACTGAGATTAATTTTCGTTTGGCTGCGAAAAAAAACAGAATGTATGATTAAAGAAATGGAAAAGGAATGTACGAGGAAGCTTCATCAAGTTTAAGGTTGCTTGGCCCGGCGTATCTGCTCACTGCTCAGGAGCGTGAAATGTTCGTTGCTTGTGGGACAAGTTTTAAATTCTGTTCATTTGCCCAAATTCAGAAGAGACTGGCCGCCGCGAGCTTCTTGATCTTTTATAATGTAATTGATGCGTTGGATCGTTCGCTGGACTTGAAGAAAGCTGTAATTGATACGTTGGATCGTTCGCTGGACTTGAAGAAAGCTGCAGAGGCGAGGCGAATATCAAGGGTTCTCTGGCGTAAAATAGAGGCATTGGCGACCGAGAATCGGATTCTACGTATGTTTTTGCTGAAGCAGGTCACGAGGTCGAAACTGGTAGGCTTATTTTATTTTCTATTATTATGTTGGTGTTTTTGGCTTCTTGAATTGTAAGTTTGGGATGCAATTATGGTCTGTTTGTGGATAAGTTTTGGGCTTCTGCATGCACCAGAATTTGAAAAAGTCTTTACGGTAATGGTGGTCATGAGAGTGAATATAGGGTTAAAAACTTTAAAATAAATTCTGTGTGATAGTTAACTGCTGTTATGCATGAACACTGGATAATAAGGGGGTAACCTGCTATTGTGGTGTTTCTTATTTTAGTAAGGGTGATCTTGATTAGGTTATTTGCCTGAAAAATATAAGCTGTGGCGTTTGTGCATAGTGGGATGATAAGGTGGCAGAAATAAGCTAAGTTTTCTCTGTTGCTGGTTGTTCTTTTGTTTCTTTCTATTAATATTTTGGCTTCTTTCCATTAATATTTTGGCTGGCTTTGTGCGTTAGACATTTTGATTTAGAACTGCTATGCCAACTTAGAGATTATTGGTTTTTAAAAAAATGTTTTCTGTCTTAGATTTGAGCTTTGAGCTGTGAAAGCTCCTAGAGATTATCTTGAAATTAATAGACTAGCATACCGACATAGTTTGTGGCTGGATCAAGTCGGTAAAGATTAAATGGTTGAGAGATAACTATGAAAAACATCGACATAGTTTGTGGCTGGATCACGCCGATAGGGATCAACCTATCGACCTCAAATGGTTGAGAGATAACCATGGAAAGGAAGACATTTTGGAATTTTTTTTTATTCTTTTAGTTAAACGGTTTCAAATCTAAGTTATCCATAGTTAGGTACATGTTATCACCAACATTTTTTATGTTTTCTATTTATCAACTATTATGTTTTTTTATCTCACATTCTTCTACCAGTTATTTTTTATATTCTTTTTTTATATAATTGTTTATTTCAAATTTTAAACCACTGCCATAGAATCAATCTCGATAGTACACTTGTTTCATCCTCATCTTAACCTCATCAGTAGATAAAAAAGCATAGATGGTAATCCACCCCAAATCTCAAATAAAAATGTTTATCTAAATAATTAGCCAATTCTAATTGGGTTGCTGCTTTTTCTACCAACAGTTTGTTGGTAATATTGAAATATTTTGGCAGGATCCTAGAGTCTATTTATGTGGTTTTTGAAAAGAGTGGTGAGAGAATATACTACTGAGAATTTGTTAACTTGTTGAAACTCGAACATTATTCTATGTAACAGTTCATGCTCTGACACTAATATTAAAATTATAACCTTCCTTTATTTTATTTTTTAATGAGAAAACCATGAACGCAAACAACAACATATTATCATTTTCTCCTTCTAAAAGTGTTTCTTTTGATTGTTTTCCTTCCATAAATTTATTTATTAATTAAAGCTATAAGCATTTATTTTTCTAAATCTTGTAATTTTACCTTAAATTATTTTGATTGTTTTCCTTCCATAAATTTATTTGTTAATTAAAACTATAAGCATTTATTTTTCTAAATCTTGTAATTTTACCTTAATTTCTGGTTTTTTCTTCCTATGTTAATTTTTATTTAATATTAATCAATACCGTTCATGTTTTTTTGAAAAACTATCGTTATTTTTTTTTAAGACAATATCGATTATATTATAAAGGGGGTGGTGTAACCACTAGAAAAGGTTCCGGATTACAGAAGGCCCTCATGAATGCGGCAGCTGAAAACTATCAGACTTAAAAACCATAGTAGACATAGATGCCCTTGAAGGAGTGGCAAAGGCAGTTAAGCCAACAAAAATGCTCTTGAAGAAGCGGCAACATGAACAGTCTGAGACCTTATACCATTTTTAACAGAGTAACCAACTAAGAACTACCATAATGCAAAGAAACAAAGAACTGTAACTATGAAGAGAAACTGAGAGGCATGTACATGCAAGACGGCAAACCAAAGCCCTCCGACGATTTCTATCCGTCCGAGCTGGAGGACATTCCATTACCGGTCACATCATGTTTGACAATTTTGAGAGCAAGTTTGTTCACCTTTATTTCCAGCTCGACTATTTGCCTGGTGAGCGAATTTTCAGTCCGCTTTACCTTCCGCTTGAATTTCTTGCACAGGTAGACCAAATCCTTGTTTACGTGTTCCAATCTCCTTCCACCTTCATAATCGATAGTGTTCACCTGGGACTGCAGCGATTTGAGTTCATGTTTCAATTCTCTCACCTTCGTGTCCACTGGCACTGGAATGACAGGCGCGACCGCAGATGAGGACCCCGCTTCCATCCTAAAGATCAACAAACTCTGAGTAGCGAGTCGACAAATCTCTTGGAGATAGCCAGACAGAGCCACATCCTGAATGCTTCGGCTCTCAGTGTTCCATCCTTTTAAAACCTTGAGGCCCAGGGAGCATGGTATCATCTCACAATACAGCTCGCAAGAAATCATGAAACTGCTCTGATCCAGATTCAACGCGACTCCTCTCACCTTCCCACCTAATATCATCCAAGTTTCAAATGTGCGGATAGTAAATGCAACCATGATAACATTCGATGCCCCTAACTTCGACAGGACTCCTGCTGAACTCGCCTCAGGCAAGAAGCCCAAATCTATGAAAGCCATAAAAACCAACGTAACCCCTGATGTCAAACAATGATTCTGCCTGATGTCACCTGTCCTGCAAGCGTTTAAGACACGGGATGGCGCAGTGAGGAGGCCACTGTCTTCACACTGGATGAAGAGACAATCCAAGCCAAGCTTTAATCCAACCTTTGCATGGCCACGTGAAAGGCACGCACCACCTGTCCTTGCGATCCTCCAGCACACATCATTCGAACGGAGTGAGGCCCACATAGGGGGATCCCAAAACAAGCCCCCCGACCTATGGGGGTGGGCAGAAAGAACCTTGATTATTGAGAATAAGCTCCTCAAGGCTGAGGGAGGTGCCTTTGTTAGCTTCATGATGAGCATTGGAGTTGTTTTCCCTCAACACATGGTAAAAGTCGATTTTTTTGAAAGAGGAGGTTTGCGCCATGATCTTTTGAATAAGATGCCTCAGAGCCATATTATTGGGCATGAGGTTTTCAGCTAGAGCGCAGATAATAATTCTGGAATCTCCAATAACAGTTAGCTCGGAGATACCCAGTTCCTTGGCTATCCTCAGACCTTGCCATAAAGCCAAGGCTTCTGCCATATTGTTGGAGTCAATACCAAGTCCCCAGGCGAACTTAATGTCCAGCGATCCATCCAGAGTGAAGAAAACTCCACCCTCCCCCCCCCCGGTCGCCCCGGGATTGCCTTTGGAAGCTCCATCAATGAACAAAGATCTTCTGTTGACGGAATAGAGCCAGGAATTTAGTTTAGATTCATTCAACCTAATTTCCCAAGGTTTTTTTTTATCGGCAGGTGGCACCGGGATAGGCTTGGGAGCAAGCATGTTGATCCAATCGTCAAAGGTGGGGCTATTGCAAGGGTCGATGCAAATCTGTGAGAGGCATTCTCTCAGCAAACCAAGGACTTTAGCTGCCACCTGGTCAGCCCTTTCGTGCCTCTCTCTGAAGATACGGGAATTTATTTCCAGCCATATTTTCCATATAATGATCTTGGGGAGCGCCATCCAACTTGCTTTGGCACTTTTTGACTTGAGACTGAAGGGAGCTTTGGAATCCCAGCAGAGAAAGAGGTCATGGGGATTACCGGGGGGAAGCTCAGCCTGCCCGGGGAGGGAAGCTTTCCAAACGTTTTTGGCAAAGTCGCAGGAAATGAGGATGTAATCAGTGTTTTCTTCATGGTTGAGGCAGAGAGAACATCTCGTGGGGCCCTCCCACCCTTTTTTTTGAAGATTGGCGCCAGTAAGAATTTTGTTGTGAAGGACCGTCCAAGTGAAGAAGTCGATTTTAGGGAGACTTTTAACAACCCAGATACTCTTCCAGATAGCAAGGTTCTCATTATTCGCAGAGCCTTCAAGGAGGTGGTAACCAGCTGATGTAGTATACTTACCCGATCTGTTGCCCCACAGGGGATTTTCGTTTTAAATTTCGGAGGAGATGCCTCTTAGCGCCTATCATTTGAGGAGGGCTGGGGATATTCCAATCCTTCCAAGTGCCATTCTGGTTCCACTCTGAGATATCCCAAATTGTGGTGATGTTCCTGCTTAGCATATGAGCTTTTAGGTCCTGCATGTCACAGGCGTGATCCAGTGGAGGGTCTCCCATGATCGAGTCCCCCCACATCTTGGTTTGTTTTTCGTTCCCAAGAATCCAAGTTAATTTGACCGTAAAGAAGGGGAAGGCTTTTAGAAGAATAGGGAGGATGGCGGAGCCTTTTCTGGCAACTGGAGGGTGATCCAGGCATCTAAGGCGACTGTTAGAGAAGTATTTTTTCTAGAGGGCTACTTTGCACCACGAGAGTGAAAAACTATCGTTATTGCTCTTTATGATCGGGTGGTTTGCTTTACACACACTGATTTTTTTAATTTTGCTTTAAACTTTGTTTTTTAATTAATGTTAATTTTTTCAAATAATATGAAAAATGATAATCATCCAAGAGTGAAAAACTATCGTTGTTGCTCTTTATGAGTGAAAAACTATCGTTGTTGCTCTTTATGATCGGGTGCTTTTGCTTTACTCACACTGATTTTTTTAATTTTGCTTTAAACTTTGTTTTTTAATTAATGTTAATTTTTTCAAATAATATGAAAAATGATAATCATCCAAACGGTTTTGCATATTGAACAACTTGGTAAAAATGCTTTATCATTATTACAATATTCTTAAATAGAGATTTTAACACATTATTTATATTATAATTATTATTTTGTTAAAATAAAATATTTTATTTTTATTTTTAATATAAATATAAATATATAAATATTTATAAAAGCTTATTTTAATTTTCAATTTATTATATTTGTTGGGCCATGAAAGAGCACAAGGAAGAAATAGAAGTGCAGTGCAGAAGAGAGGAAGCTGCGACAAGGAGCGATGTGAAGATGACAAAGCGAAACTGCAGGCAGGCAAAAGTGTAAAGACTGGAAAGCGACATGACAGGAAGACCATAGGTACTAGAGGCGGTGGAAGATTGAAAGATGTTTTGTGGCTATTTATGATTGTAATAAATGTATTGAAAGACGTTTTTGTGGCTATTTACCAACATAGATCCAAGTCCTAGGCTCTATCAAGCGCCGAGAGGGATCAAATCTCTCGAGGTGCAAACCTCTTCTTAGTTATTACACTCAAGTAGCTCTCAGCTTTGGTGTGTCCTATATATAGCCATTGATTTGATTCAAACCAAAAGACACATCTTTTTATTTAAGGTGGACATATAATATTTTTATTATTAATATTTAATATTATTTATGGTCGACATATAATATTTATTATTATTTTTTATTTTGTTAGGAACGAACATTACAACATCTCCCCCATACATGGTTTTAAAACCATGGCTTGTTTAAGAGGCCTTGCACGTGGTCTTTAAACCATTTGCAAGGCCCTCCTAAATCATGTACAATAAACCCATGGGTTGTTTAGGAGGCCTTGCACATGGTTTTAAAACCATTTGCAAAGCCCTCCTAAACCATGTACAATAAAACCATGGGTTGTTTAGGGGGCCTAAGGCAACATTTTTTTGGAGATAATTCATTTCTTTATTTGTTATTATCTTGTTAGGTAGGAACATTACAACATCTCGACCATATTTTGTTTATTTTTCTGACCCGCATTTTTTTTTGTGGATATTAATTTTTTTATTTTTATTGTTTTGTTAGGTAGGAAAATAACAACATCTCCCCCATATTATGTTGTTTTTTTGACCAACATTTATTTTGGTAGTTAATTAATTTTTTAATTTTTTATTGTTTTATTAGTAACAAAATAATAACGTTACATAATGTTACAAGATCTCCCCCATACTGGGCTGTAGAGCGCCTCTCGACGCAATGACTATAATAAATGTATTGAAAGACATTTTTGTGGCTATTTATGAGTGTAATAAATGACATGTACCTAGTCAACCCTGCGCGGTCTTGTAGAATCTATAAATAGGAAGAACCCATTTTGTATAAGGGTTGTTGAGGTTGCAGAAGTTAGGAAATAATTGAAGAAATTAGAGAGAAGTCTGATAGTAGTGTTGTCGAAGGTTGTTGAGTCGCAGAACCCATTTTGCAGAAGGGTTGTTGAATAGTAGGAGTTATTCTGCAGCTAAGTGCACATATAGTAGAGTAGAAGAGTTGATCCAGGCTGTGTGCGGATCAGTAGGAGTAGTTAGGAGAAGCATAATAAAACAGAGAGCATGAGAGCAAGAAAGATTATGAGCTAAAAGACATATCTCAAACAGTCTGCAATCAAGTCGCAGACTAAAAGGTGCCATATATTTCTCATGCCAGATGAAGAGCACCTTTGTGGATTTTCCCGGTTGGATTTCCACGTTACATCTTGTGTCAAATGAATGTGCTTGTTGAATATTTGTGGGTTATTTTGTATTGTTTCTATTTATTTCTTAAGTGAATGTCACGATATTGATGAAAGCAGTTGAATGAATGAATGACTAAAGCATCATCAAAACATTGTGTATTGATTCATGCTCATTTATTGTTAAGTTGTAATACAATCACGCCACTGTCATTTATTGTTAAGGAATAAACAACGTCGCACAGTTGCACTACTATCATAGACCAAGACGGATAGATTATGCAGTAACATTGATAGTATTTTATATCGTTTCAAGTTCTTTTGTTGATAAGTTGTTAAGAGAAAGGTCGTGTCGCACAGTTGTGCCACTGTCGAGTTAGTAAAAAGACTTCAACCTTTCAACTTTGTCGAGCTCCTTCGCAGTGCACTAGGGGACTGTAATCTATCGTCGATTGCAGAAACATGGTTCTGGCAGTTACACATTAAGATATCTCGGGTGAGACTGCGCCTACCTCGTTGGTGTTGTCGACTAAGCTTGCTCTGTTGGGCCAATATCTTTGGGTGTTTTGTTGGTCTTGTGGGTTTGTTGAACTTGGGTCATGAGAGTGAGGAAAACTAGCAAACAATATTTTAAATATAAATCCAAAATCTCTTATTCTTGCTTTAAATTCAGGTGTCTTGTAATATTATAATTATAAATAAAAAAATTATAAAATCTTAAAACTTTATTTATATTTATTTATATTCATTATAATACTATTAGTTACACTTGTAAAAATTCTTCTAGAGAACTTTTACAAATTGATACAACATATATTGTTTAATTTAAATTGCAAATATAAATGATGTAATTTCATCTTATGCCAAATAAATTATTTGGAAGTTAATATTTTTAATATGAATTATGTTTTTCCTAGATGCGGGTGACATCATGCCAACTAGACCCTAGAGCTTGACTAACGGGGCACACAATTGTGCCTCATTGTCATCACCCTGACATCACTCACACAGAATTCAATGCGCCAGTTATCGACCTCCTTGATGGTTGCGTACCATAAATCTTCCAAGGTATGCGTCTTCTCAACCGTTGTTTGGTGGTACACTTATATTAGCACAATTATGGCCAGCATCAATGCGTCGGTGGAACTGCATTGCCGAGTTATTGATATAGCCGGTCCAACATTCATTCTCAACTCGACCTGTTGGCTCCTATTCACGTCTGCTCTCTTCGGTCACTCTGCTCCTCGACCCTCTGTCGCTTCCCTAGTGATGTATTCTTCAGTCATCCTGCTCCTCACCTCTCTGTCTACATGTTGCATTATGTCACGCAGACAGAGGACTACGCCTAGACGGGCTCGTGTAGGTCGGGGCGCCCCCAGCCAGGGAGCCATCGACTTCAACACTCAAGACAATTCGGAGGGTTACGAGTTGGAGATCGCTGCCCCCCTCTGTCTTATGTTTGATGATTGGGAAGACGAATGTACCAACTCTCTCAGTCAAGACTTAAAAACCATAGTAGACATAGAAAAACCATAGTAGACATAGATGCCCTTGAAGGAGCGGCAAAGGCAGTTAGGCCAACAAAAATGCCCTTGAAGAAACAGCAACATGAACACTCTGAGACCTTATACCATTTTTAACAG
Organism: Pseudotsuga menziesii; assembly: GCA_001517045.1. Taxonomy (NCBI): domain Eukaryota; kingdom Viridiplantae; phylum Streptophyta; class Pinopsida; order Pinales; family Pinaceae; genus Pseudotsuga; species Pseudotsuga menziesii. The sequence goes on along the minus strand of LPNX010081752.1, from coordinate 321,526 downwards.
AGTAACCAACTAAGAACTACCATAATGCAGAGAAACAAAGAACTATAACTATGAAGAGAAACTGAGAGGCATGTACATGCAAGACGGCGAACCAGAGCCCTTCGACGATTTCTATCCATCCGAGCTAGAGGACATTCCATTACCGGTCACTTCATGTTTGACAATTTTGAGAGCAAGTTTGTTCACCTTTATTTCCAGCTCGACTATATGCCTGGTGAGCGAATTTTCAGTCCACTTTACCTTCCGCTTGAATTTCTTGCACAGGTAGACCAAATCCTTGTTTACGTGTTCCAATCTCCTTCCGCCTTCATAATCGATAGCGTTCACTTGGGACTGCAGCGATTTGAGTTCATGTTTCAATTCTCTCACCTTCGTGTCCACCGGGACTGTAATGACAAGCGCGACCGCGGATGAGGACCTCGCTTCCATCCTAAAGATCAGCAAACTCTGAGCAGCGAGTCGAAAAATTTCTTGGAGATAGCCAGACAGAGCCACATCCTGAATGCTTTGGCTCTTAGCATTCCATCCTTTTAAAACTTTGAGGCCCAGGGAGCATGGCGTCATCTCACAATACAACTCGCAAGAAATCATGAAACTGCTCTGATCCAGATTCGACGCGACTCCTCTCACCTTCCCACTTGATATCATCCAAGTTTCAAATGTGTGGATAGTAAATGCAACCATGATAACATTCGATGCCCCTAACTTCGACAGGACTCCTGCTGAACTCGCCTCAGACGAGAAGCCCAAATCTATGAAAGCCATTAAAACCAACGTAACCCCTGATGTCAAACAATGATTCTGCCTAATGTCACCTGTCGTGGAAGCATTTAAGACACAAGACGACGCTGTAAAGAGGCCACTGTCTTCTCACCGGACGAAGAGACAGTTCAAGCCAAGCTTTAATCCAACCTTCGCATGGCCACGTGAAAGGCACGGACCACCTGTCCTTGCGATCCTCCAGTACGCAGCATTCAGACGGAGTGGGGCCCACATAGGGGGAGCCCAAAACAAGCCCCCGGGCCTATGGGGGTGGGCAGAAAGAACCTTGATTATTGAGAATAAGCTCCCAAAGGCTGAGGGAGGTGCCTTTGTTAGCTTCATGATCAGCATTGGAGTTGTTTTCCCTCAACACATAGTAAAAGTTGATTTTTTTGAAAGAGGAGGTTTGTGCCACGATCTTTTGAATAAGATGCCTCAGAGCCATATTTTGGGCATGAGGTTTTCAGCTAGAGCGCAGATAATAATTTTGGAATCTCCAATAACAGTTAGCTCGGAGATACCCAGTTCCTTGGCTTTCCTCAGACCTTGCCATAAAGCCAAGGCTTCTGCCATATTGTTGGAGTCAATCCCAAGTCCCCAGGCGAACTTAATGTCCAGCGATCCATCCGAAGTGAAGAAAACTCTGCCCCCCCCTGTCGCCTCGAGATTGCCTTTGGAAGCTCCATCAGTGAACAAAGATCTTATGTTGATGGAACGGAGCCAGGAATTAGGTCAGATTCATGCAACCTAATTTCCCAATGTTTTTTTATATGAGCAGGTGGCACCGGGATAGGCTTGGGAGCAAGCATGTTGATCCAATCATCAGAGGCGGGGCTATTGCAAGGCTCGATCCAAATCTGTGAGAGGCATTCTCTCAGCAAACCAAGGACTTTAGTTGCCACCTGGTCATCCCTTTCGTGCCTCTCTCGGAAGATACAGGAATTTCTTTCCAGACATATTTTCCATATAATGATCTTGGGGAGTACCATCTAACTTGCTTTGACACTTTTTGACTTGAGACTGAGGGAGCTTTGGAAGCCCAGCAGAGAAAGAGGTCATGGGGATTACCGAGGGGAAGCTCAGCTCGCTCGGGGAGGGAAGCTTTCTAAACGTTTTTGGCAAAGTCGCAGGAAATAAGGATGTGATCAGTGTTTTCTTCATGGTTGAGGCAGAGAGAACATCTCGTGGGGCCCTCCCACCCTTTTTTTTGAAGATTGGCGCAAGTAAGAATTTTGTTGTGAAGGACCGTCCAAGTGAAGAAGTCGATTTTAGGGAGACTTTTAACAGCCCAGATACTCTTCCAAATAGCAGGGTTCTCATTATTCGCAGAGCCTTCAAGGAGGTGGTAACCAGCTGATGTAATATACTTACCCGATCTGTTACCCCACCCTCTGGAGTCTTTGACTAAGATGGCTTCAAGGGATTTTTGTTTTAAATTTCGAAGGAGCTACCTCTTAGCGCCTATCATTTGAGGAGGGTTGGGGATATTCCAATCCTTCCAAGCGCCATTCTGGTTCCACTCTGAGATATCCCAAATTGTGGTGATGTTCCTGCTTAGCATATGAGTTTTTAGGTCCTCCATGTCATAGGCCTGATCCAGTGGAGGGTCTCCCATGATCGAGTCCCCCCAAATCTTGATTTGTTTTTCGTTCCCAGGAATCCAAGTTAATTTGACCGTAAAGAAGGGGAAGGCTTTTAGAAGAATAGGGAGGATGGCAGAGCCTTTTCTGGAAACTGGAGGGTGATCCAGGCATCTAAGGCGGCTGTTAGAGAAGTATTTTTTCCAGAGGGCTGCTTTGCACCATGAGAGTGAAAAACTATCGTTATTGCTCTTTATGATCGGGTGTTTTGCTTTACTCACACTGATTTTTTTAATTTTGCTTTAAACTTTGTTTTTTAATTAATGTTAATTTTTTCAAATAATATGAAAAATGATAATCATCCAAATGGTTTTGCATATTGAACAACTTGGTAAAAATGGTTTATCATTATTACAATATTCTTAAATTGTGATTTTAACACATTATTTATATTATTTATATTATAATTATTATTTTGTTAAAATAAAATATTTTTTTTTAAATTTTTAATATAAATATAAATATATAAATATTTATAAAAGCTTATTTTAATTTTCAATTTATTATATTTGTTGGGCCATGAAAGAGCACAAGGAAGAAATAGAAGTGCAGTGCAGAAGAGACGAAGCTAGGACAAGGAGCGATGCGATGATGACAAAGCGAATATGTAGGCAGGCAAAAGTGTAAAGACTGGAAAGCGACATGACAGGAAGACCGTAGATACTAGAGGCGGTGGAAGATTGAAAGACATTTTGTGGCTATTTATGACTATAATAAATGTATTGAAAGACGTTTTTGTGGCTATTTACCAGCATAGATCCAACTCCTAGGCTCTATCAAGCGCCGAGAGGGATCAAATCTCTTGAGGTGCAAACCTCTTCTTAATTAGTGCACTCAAGTAGCTCTCAGCTTTGGTGTGTCCTATATATAGCCATTGATTTGATTCAAACCAAAAGACACATCTTTTTATTTAAGGTGGACATATAATATTTTTATTATTAATATTTAATATTATTTATGGTCGACATATAATATTTTTTATTATTTTTTATTTTGTTAGGAACGAACATTACAACATCTCCCCCATACATGGTTTTAAAACCATGGCTTGTTTAAGAGGCCTTGCACATGGTCTTAAAACCATTTGCAAGGCCCTCCTAAATCATGTACAATAAACCCATGGGTTGTTTAGGAGGCCTTGCACATGGTTTTAAAACCATTTGCAAAGCCCTCCTAAACCATGTACAATAAAACCATGGGTTGTTTAGGGGGCCTAAGGCAACATTTTTTTTGGAGATAATTCATTTTTTTATTTGTTATTATTTTGTTAGGTAGGAACATTACAACATCTCGGCCATATTTTGTTTATTTTTCTGACCCACATTTTTTTTTGCGGATATTAATTTTTTTATTATTATTGTTTTGTTAGATAGGAAAATTACAACATCTCCCCCATATTAGGTTGTTTTTCTAACCAACATTTATTTTGGTAGATAGTTAAATTTTTTATTTTTTATTATTTTATTAGTAACAAAATAATAACGTTACATAATGTTACAAGATCTCCCCCATACTTGGCTGTAGAGCGTCTCTCGACGCAATGACTGTAATAAATGTATTGAAAGACGTTTTTGTGGCTATTTATGACTGTAATAAATGACATTTACCTAGTCAACCCTGCGCGATCTTGTAGAATCTATAAATAGGAAGAACCCATTTTGTATAAGGGTTGCTGAGGTTGCAGAAGTTAGGAAATAATTGAAGAAATCAGAGAGAAGTCTGATAGTAGTGTTGTCGAAGGTTGTTGAGTCGCAGAACCCATTTTGCAGAAGGGTTGTTGAATAGTAGGAGTTATTCTGCAGCTGAGTGCGCATACAGTCGAGTAGAAGAGTCGATCCAGGTTGGGTGCGGATCAGTAGGAGTAGTTAGGAGAAGCATAATAAAACAGAGAGCATGAGAGCAAGAAAGATTATGAGCTAAAAGACATATCTCAAATAGTTTGCAATCAAGTCGCAAACTAAAAGGTGTCATATATTTCTCATGCCAGATGAAGAGCACCTTTGTGGATTTTCCCGGTTGGGTTTCCATGTTACATCTTGTGTCGAATGAATGTGCTTGTTGAATATTTGTGGGTTATTTTGTATTGTTTCTGTTTATTTCTTAAGTGAATGTCACGATATTGATGAAATCAGTTAAATGAATGAATGACTAAAGCATCGTCAAAACATTGTGTATTGATTCATGCTCATTTACTATTAAGTTGTAATACAATCACGCCACTGTCATTTATTGTTAAGGAATAAACAACGTCGCACAGCTGCACCGCTATCGCAGACCAAGACGGATAGAATGTGCAGTAACATTGACAGTATTTTATATCATTTCAAGTTCTTTTGTTGATAAGTTGTTAAGAGAAAGGTCGTGTCGCACAGTTGTGCCGCTGTCGAGTTAGTAAAAAGACTCCAACCTTCCGACTTTGTCGAGCTCCTTGGCAGCGCACTAGGGGACTGTGATCTATCGTCGACTGCGGAAACATGGTTCTGGCAGTTACACATTAAGATATCTCGGGTGAGACTACACCTACCTCGTTGGTGTTGTCGACTAAGCTTGCTCTGTCGAGCCAATATCTTTGGGTGTTTTGTTGGTCTTGTGGGTTTGTTGAACTTGGGTCATGAGAGTGAGGAAAAGTAGCTAACAATATTTTAAATATAAATCCAAAATCTCTTATTCTTGCTCTAAATTCATGTGTCTTGTAACATTATAATTATAAATAAAAAATTATAAAATCTTAAAACTTTATTTATAATTATTTATATTCATTATAATACTATTAGTTATACTTGTAAAACATTCTTCTAGAGAACTTTTACAAATTGATACAACATATATTGTTTAATTTAAATTGCAAATATAAATGATGTAATTTCATCTTATGCCAAATAAATTATTTGGAAGTTAATATTTTTAATATGAGTTATGTTTTTCCGAGATGCGGGTCACATCATGCCAACTAGACCCCAGAGCTTGACTAACAGGGCACACAATTGTGCCTCGTTGTCATCACCCTGACGTCACTCACACAAAATTCAATGCGCCAGTTGTCGACCTCCTCGATGGTTGCGTATCATAAATCTTCCAAGGTACGCGTTTTCTCAACCGTTGTTTGGTGGTACACTTATATTAGCACAATTATGGCTAGCATCAATGCGTCGGTGGAACTGCATTGCCAAGTTATTGATACAGCCAGTCCGACATTCATTCTCAACTCGACCTGTTGGCTCCTATTCACGCCTACTCTCTTCGGTCACTCTGCTCCTCGACCATCTGTCGCTTCCCTAGTGATGTATTCTTCAGTCATCCTGCTCCTCACCTCTCTGTCTACATGTTGCATTATGTCACGCAGACAGAGGACTACGCCTAGACGGGCTCGTGCAGGTCGGGGTGCCCCCAGCCAGGGAGCCATCGACTTCAACACTCAAGCCAATTCGGAGGGTTACGAGTTGGAGATCGCTGCCCCCCTCTGTCTTATGTTTGATATTGGGAAGACGAATGTACCGACTCTCTCTTTGCTGCTAACCGAATAATTGAGCGCAGGAGGCATTATTGGGTGGTGAAAAACCTGTTGGTCCGCCTCCTCCTTCGTTCCACCACACTTCAACTCACGCCTCCATTCCCCAAGGCCATTCATGTTGCCTCTGTCACTCCAGCTCCCTCTGTCCTTCCCATTCCCTACGTCACCCTAGCCCCTTCGACCACCCCAGCTGCTATCCCTCACGTTGACCCACCTGCTGCACCCATGGATATTGAGCCTCCATCGCAGTGAAGAATGGTCAGCACCATAGTTGGAAAAACTAACACTACGACGGACTATCAGAAGTCTGAGCCTCTTCCGGTCAAGCGTGCCCCCTCCAACAACGATGACGCTTCCAGCAGCAGCAATGACTCCAGTGGCGAAGACGACTCCGGCAGTGAGGACGACGACGAGAGCAACAAGGATGAACCTCTAGGAATGCAGCTGGGCTCTGGCTTTGGGGCACCCATTGTAGAGGATCCCTACACAAAATTTTGAGCCAGGTTTTTATGTTTCAGGCTCTTTCCTTTTTTACAGAGTTTTTGGGAATCTGGACACCCATGTTTATTATCACTTTGCTCTCTCAAAAGTATTTTTGTAAACTCTATAAATTCTCTCTTTCTAGGATTTGTTTTCCCTCTCATAGGGAAGTAGTTTTAGAGAGCAAGGGTCTGAATTCCCTTCTTGGGCAAACTAGTCTTTTCTTTTTGTTTTTTCCTGCCTATAGGATAGATTCTCAATTTTGTACTATAGACTGTATCATTATTTTATTTCAATAGATTAGCTCCTTAAATTCACAAAAAAATATGAATTATATTTTATAAATTAGCTTACTTTGTATTAATTTTTTGATCATTTAATTTTATTGTTTTAAAATTTCAAAAATATCATTAATCTTTCATTAAAAAAAATAATAAATCTCATTAAAAATTAACGCTATACAAATTTTTATTTTTATTTTATGTTGTAATTAAAATTTATTATTTTAAATATTTTAAAATAATTATTAATATTTTTTTAAATAATAATTTATATTTTTATTAATTTACAACTTAAAATTGACAATGAATTATATTTTTAATTATATTAAAACTATATTAGTATATATTTGCACTAATATATTTGTATTTTCAATTGTTTAAATTTATTATTTTAAATTTTTAAAAATAACTTTTATTTTTTTAAATAATATGTTTTTTTATTAATTTACTATTAAAATTAACAATCAATTAATTTGAAGATTTTATAATTGATATGTTTTTTTAAATAAAGGTGAGTGATCAAATTTTAATACTACCATAAAGATACAGCTAAAAAAGGCATGTCTTTTTTATATATTTATATTATATAATTTAGGTCAAATCTCAAAATATATTTAATTAACAAAATAATTTCGATGAGTAGTATAGGTTCTCTGTACATTGACTGATAAGAGTTTCTATCACTTAGCGTATCGTCTAGGCACTGACAGTATATATTCCATCGCGGTGGCTAACCTGATTATCCAATTTTATTAGTCCAATAGAGTAGCGCACAATCTAGGTAGCCCAGTTGAGTGTTGAAGCCAATCATTTGATTAGCCAATTTGAATAGCACATTTGATTATATTAGTTTACTAGCGCAGTCCATCCGTAACAAAGCCAATTCGAGTAGCCAAGCAGTAACATATTTTGATATATTTATATTATATAATTAACAAAATAATTTCAACAAATTTTGATATTAGGTCAAATTTAAAAATATATTTAATTAATAAAATAATTTCAATTTGTTAAGAATCTTATTTCAATTATATATTTCAATTATATGCTGTAAACAAAGATCAAAATTTTTGAGGTGTAATTTTTTTTTAAATATATAAATTTGTTCACATATAAAAATTTACACCAAGAAATTGGATTTCTTTACATTTTTGGTAAAGTCATCAAATTTTAACGCTACTAGACAAAGAAGTCAAATTAGTCAAATTTTAACTGTTGATGGTGATAGTGAGTGAAAGCAGCTTTATAGGTTTGGCTTGTGCTGCTTTGTTACTTTTTGTAGCAATTGATTATCCTACCAGTGTAGTTGGAATTACTTCCATTTGGAACATGGATATTTTTAGTTGGATTCTAGGTTCTGTTCAGTTGTTTTTTTAAATAGTATTGATACAATATGAATGTATTAAGAAGTGTTAACTAAACTATATCATTCTGTTTCGAAATCATATCCCAGAACTTGTAACAGTTTGTCTCTTGATGTGAGTAACAGCAGTTTTGTACAATTCTTGAAATTGTACTGTTTTGTTACTTTTTTTCTGGCAATTGCTTAACCGTTAAGTCCGGTTGGAATTGTCTCTTTTTCCTTTGGTTGGAAATAATTGTTTTTCTTGGTTGGATCCTAAGGCCTGTACAGTTAAATTTTGAAAAGTAAATAATTGTTTTTCTTGGTTGGATTCTAAAGCCTGCACAGTGGAATTTTGAAAAGCAGCACTGGTACAGTATACTAAGACGTTGTTACCTTGTGAAACTGGAAAATTCTGTTTGGAATCATATGGCTTGATTGTGAATATAGCAGTTTTGTATGATTGCCTTACTGTTTTTGTTTCCGACAACTGAATAGTCTTGTTGGTGTTGCATCTTTTCGGCAGTTGGATTCTTTGTTGGCAATAATTGATTTTTTAGTTGGTTGGATTCTATACCGTTTTTTTTCCGGCAAATGAATAGTCTTCAAGTCTTGGTGGAGTTGCATCTTTTCGGCAGCGGGATTCTTTATTGGCAATAATTGATTTTTTTTATTGGATTCTAGGGTACCTCAGTTGGTTTTTGAAAAGCAGCGCTGATGCATTATAGTAAGAAGTTGTTAACTTGTTGAATGGAATCATAACCAAGAGCTTGCGATAGTTTGTCTTGAATTCTAGGGATTTCTTTGTGGGAAGCTGTATTGTATTATTTCCTACTGGTTAGTTGTTCAGGTTTCTTTTCCGGGTTTGAACAATGGGTCCTAGGGGTTCCCTTATTAAAATTTATAGCATTATTAGAGGGTTTATTTTTCTGAAGCGTTTTAATTATGTGAGAGATCATCTGTAGGCAGTCTGGCGTTGGCGTGATGGCGTGATTATTTTCTTATCAAGATTGTCTCAGGAATTCCTCTGGAGCATTTTATCCACAAACCAACATTGTATTCAATGTGAATTTGAAGTTATGTTGTTGGTTGAGCTTTTAGCTAGCTTCCTGTTGTTTGAAATGGAATCTAGAACAAACTTTTCAAGTTGCATATATTGAAATTGAATTCATTCATTCCAGAACAGCATTTGAATTTGAATTTCAATGTTTCATTAATACTTGAACAGCCTTTCTAAATTCAATCGTTTCTTGGCATGTAGAACTGTAGTTGAAGTTTATGTCCAAGGTTATCCGGCTTCTTGAAAGTATTGATGCTGGTGTTTTTCAAGCACACTATAGCTCTGTTAATGGTGGAACAATCTGTTTGACTTCAGATCTTGATCATCTGTTCATAGTCCATGGCGAATAAGCTATTCCCTGCTTGGTCCAAAACTGTTGAACAATGCCTGGAAGAATATACTGTGAGCTTAGAGAAAGGTTTAGGTTCTCTTGAAGTGAAGAAACGGCGTCAAAGATATGGATGGAATGAGCTCCAGAAGGAAAATAGTACACCTTTGTGGAAGCTGGTACTGGAGCAATTCGATGACACACTTGTTAAAATACTTCTGTCGGCAGCTGGCATTTCATTTATTCTTGCCTACTTGCATGATAATGAGGCTTCCGAGGCAGGCATAACAGCCTATGTAGAGCCACTGGTCATTCTCTTGATTCTCATCCTTAATGCCATTGTTGGAGTATGGCAGGAGAATAATGCCGGAAAGGCTTTGGAAGCTCTCAAAGAAATGCAATGTGATCAAGCAAAGGTCTTGAGGGATGGGTGTTATGTTCTAGATCTTCCTGCCAGAGAACTTGTTCCAGGAGATATAGTAGAGCTGAGGGTGGGAGACAAGGTTCCTGCAGACATGCGAGTTGTATCCCTCAAGACATCGACAATCAGGATGGAACAGAGCTCCCTGACTGGAGAGAGCATGCCTGTGATTAAAAGCACATTCCCAATTCCTGTGAGTGATTGTGAGTTGCAGTCAAAAGAATGCATGGTATTTGCAGGAACTACAGTTGCCAATGGCTGCTGCACTTGCATTGTTGTGAGCATTGGCATGTCTACAGAAATAGGTAAGATTCAGGCACAAATTCAGGAAGCTTCAATGGAAGGTGTTGATACGCCTTTGAAAAGGAAGTTAGATGAATTCGGTGAAAGACTAACAACAGTAATTGGTGTTGTTTGTCTTCTTGTCTGGATCATCAATTACAAATATTTTTTGTCATGGGATGTCATAGATGGCTGGCCAAAAAATATCAGATTCTCATTTGAGAAGTGTACATACTACTTTAAGATTGCTGTAGCTCTGGCGGTTGCTGCTATACCAGAGGGATTGCCCGCTGTCATTACTACGTGCTTGGCTCTCGGTACTCGCAAGATGGCACAAAAGAATGCTATTGTGCGTAAACTTCCGAGTGTGGAAACATTGGGTTGCACCACAGTGATTTGCTCTGATAAGACAGGCACTCTTACAACTAATCAGATGTCGGTCAGTGAATTTATGGCCATTGGGCATAGTACTGGTTCACTTCAAGAGTTTCATGTTGAAGGAACAACATATAATCCTGAGGATGGAAGAATATTAAATTGGCCAGCACATAATATGAATGCAAATTTGGAAACTCTAGCAGAAATTGCTGCAGTTTGCAACGATGCGGGGATATCTTGTCAAGGTCAGCAGTTCCATGCTATTGGAATTCCGACTGAGGCAGCTTTGAAGGTTAGTGCTTAGCTAAATGACTGTTTTGTTTATCAGTTGTCGTGTTATGTTTTACCATGAGAAAATGTCAGGGTCAATTTGGAAGTATTTAAATTGGTAATGAAGAGCATTCTGCAGAGGAATAATGGAAGGAATGCAATCTTAAGTTTGTAAAACAAACTGTGAAAGGAGAAGGAAAAAACACCCTAGCACTTCTTTTTTAATGAGATACAAAATTCTGATTTTATGATTCTGTGGATCTCTCGAAGAAATCATCTGATTTTGATCGTTCTAACTTCTAGCGCAACATCTGCCTATTTCTTTCTCGTTTGGTGTATGAAGGTCTTGGTTGAAAAGATCGGAGTTCCAAGTCTGAAGACAGGTGATGAAAGTGTCATTGTCAACGGTGGCACAATGAAATTAAGTGAGTGTTTATGCCCATGATATGGGCTAAAAAGATATTTAGTATTTAAAATTCTTGTATTTTTACAGCAATGCACTGTATAATGGAGTTATATCTATTAATGGTTAAGCTTCATCTTTGAATTTAGGTAACTGTGATTGGTGGATACAAAGATCAAAGAGGTTGGCTTTGTTGGAGTTTGATTCTCTTCGGAAATCTATGGGTGTTATTGTCAGGAAAACTTCTGGACAAAATCGTCTCTTAGTGAAGGTTGTTATTTGCTTTATTATATATATATATATATATATAATATAATTCTACATTAAACTCTGTTTATCCACACAGATGGCTTCACTCATCTTTGAACTCCCATTTCAATCGATATATCTTAATTTTTTTTTGTTCTTTGCCATACACGTTACTCTTTGTATGAAGTTTTTCGTTTATGTGTACTTCGTCTTGTGTCTTCTTCTAGCAAAGAATTAGGATAATGTTAAGGCCTGAGCTGGCTTGTTAAAGGATACCTCTACATTTTAACACCAGTGACCGGAAAACGTCTATTGCATTTTCTCCTGCATACTTGGTGCAATTTTCCTTAAATCTATATGTGTTTTGGTATAATTTCATATGAATAGTTATAATTTTAGTCTTCTCGGAGAAAATTGTCATGGGAATGTTGCAGAAAACTATTATAATATTAAAATGTAAATCAGTACATATAAGATGTGTAGCTTAATATTCTAGCTCATGAAAGGTCATCGGGACTTGGTATCAAGTGGCCTGCTACTTTGCATTTCATTTTCTCAACAGGATATGCTTCCTTTGTTTGGTGATATGAATGTTTAACTTTTTGGCAGGGTGCTGTGGAAAGTCTGCTGGAAAGAAGTGCTTTTCAACAACTTGCAAATGGGTCAATTGTTGAATTGGACCATGCATCGAGAGAATTATTATCAACAAAGCTTCACCAAATGAGTTCAAAGGCTCTGCGTTGTTTGGGCCTGGCATACAAGGAAGACTTGGGAGATTTCAGTGACTATGATGGAGAGAAACATCCTGCTCATATGAAATTGTTGGAGCCAGCCAATTATTCTGATATAGAAAGCAACCTTATCTTTGTAGGCCTTGTTGGATTAAGAGTAAGTTCTGCCATTTTTATGGACCTTTTTATATTCTATTTTTCCCACCCCTTTTCCCCTGAGTCTTTGGAAGGCTCCCTGTTCTTTTCAAGGTGTTGTATTCTTTTCAGAGAACATACTAACATGACTTACATGAACTTAACAGGATCCTCCTCGTGAAGAAGTTCATAAGGCAATAGAGGATTGTACAGACGCAGGTATTCGAGTAATGGTGATTACCGGCGATAACAAGACCACAGCAGAAGCCATATGTCGGGAAATCGGTGTGTTCTATGAAGGAGAGAGTCTCAGTGGCAAAAGTTTTACGGGAAAAGAATTCATGGCACTACCAATAGGTAAGCGTGCTGAAATCTTGACAAAACCTGGTGGCCGGGTTTTCTCGCGAGCAGAACCAAAGCATAAGCAAGATATAGTCCGGATGCTCAAAGATGCTGGTGAAGTTGTGGCAATGACTGGAGATGGTGTCAATGATGCACCTGCTCTGAAGCTTGCAGACATTGGAATTGCCATGGGAATTGCTGGAACAGAGGTATGCTAGTATTCTCTCTCAGACGAATTTCCATTTACTTCGTTCCAGCATTTGTCATTCCCCAATTATTTCATAGGTGTTCAAATTGCCACAAAATCGTAATCTTAATTTATGTTTGGGAGGCAGATCTTTTACTTGCTAACAGGGTTAGTGGTTCCTGCATGTTAGCTAAAAGAACAATGACAAAAAACGCACGTTGGATTTCTAGCAATATAAAGTTATAGCTTCTGATGCATATGACCCAATGTGTGCAATGCATATTGGCAAATTATAATTGTATCCTTCTGTATGAGAATATGCAGGGCACCATCACCTGTGTACTCTTTTGGCTTTTGGCATCCTATCCTCTGTAACTTTTCATGCTCATTTCCAACAGAGCAGGGGAGGTGTTTCATCTTTAGTATTCCTCTAGTGGACAACTAAATTAAAGTCACACAGAAACAATCTTTATGGCTTCAGAAAACGTGTTGAGAATTTAGTATTGTGCTAGAATTTTGTTATCCAAAGTAAATCATTTCCAATGGAATTCCAAAATTCTTTGGGGACCAAATGAACCATGTGCATGGCATCCAATTAATGGATGGATCAGTGCTGGTACACTGAATCCATCTAAATATGAAGAAATGAAGCTGGCAACCCACGCATTCAAGTTTGTAGCAACAATGTGGACATTTACAATTAAAGGAAAATCTTTATAAACATACTCTTATTAATAATACCTTTCCAAATTAAAAAACTTTCAAGTGTAATATGCTTTTTAAAATGTAGAGATTTGCCTCAGAGCAGTTCAATCTGAGCGTTCTCATATTTTCAATCTGAGTGTTCTCATATTTGTGTTTTTATCTTGAAACGGCTCAAAATTGCATTTCGGCATTGGGCGAAAACAGTGAGTCACTGCATTATTTTGAAATGGGGACTTTGTCCTATACTGCTTTCAGTGCATGTATGTGATATTATAGAATTTTTAGCATTTTTCAATACCTATAGGATTAATTAACTGTACCCATCAACAATCATTTTGGAGTCCAAGCAATGTGAACTAGCTTTTCATTGCCATAAGAGAAGTGAGGTGCATTCTACAGCCTATGTGGAAGAGATGTCAAATCCATAAGTGGGTGGGTAGCTATTTAAATCAATCTTGGTTTTTTTATTTTGAGGTGTATACTGTAGAAAATAAAACAAAAAAAACCTACCATTAATTATAAAATATAAACTAGCATAGGTCCATCTTAACCGTGTAGGATAAAGAACAACCAAAAGCCCCATTTTTTTGGCGTTTTTTTTATTAAATCTGATCAAAATCGCCCTTAAAAATTGCAAGTTTAAACTTGCAATTATGCAATTCTGGGAATCACAATGATCTGTCCTAGACTAAATGCTGGAATTTAAAACTACCCAAATCATCGAAATCGCGATTTGAGCAATGGAACGTGCAATTTCAGCGATTTCTGCTATGCTGGATTCCAGAGGATAGGGTGCGATTTGGTTTGCCCATATATTGCTCCCATCTTAACCCCAAATCTTTTAACCTGAGCATTTGGGTTTACATTTTTTTTAATCCTTCTTGATTTAACCTCAAATCTTTTAACCACCACAAGGGTTTGAGTCTACATTTTTTTAAATCAGTTTTGAAATTTAATAAATCTAAAGTTAAGATGAATTTGATGTTTAATAGATCCAAGGTTATGAGGAATATATGCTAGTGATTTTATCTTTTTCCACTGATTTGTCAATTATAACAATTTGAACAGAGACCATCCTTCAATTTTACTGTCATATAAGAAATATGAGGCTTATAACCCATGTACACATTTCAGGTTGCCAAGGAAGCATCAGATATGGTTTTAGCTAATGATAATTTCAGCACTATTGTTTCCGCTATTGCAGAAGGCCGTTCCATCTACAACAACATGAAAGCTTTCATAAGGTATCCATCTCTTCTTCTGAGATACAAATATGAGATGATATGGAAGAATATGTTATACTGGATATGAGAGTTCTTGGAAGGAACCTGATCTACCATACTCCTTTGGTGTACTCTTATTCTGTTGTACATTCACTACAGGTATATGATATCATCTAATATGGGTGAGGTGGCTTCCATATTTATAACTGCTGCATTAGGCATGCCTGAAGGCTTGATACCTGTGCAGCTTCTGTGGGTGAATTTAGTCACAGATGGTCCTCCGGCAACAGCCCTCGGGTTTAATCGTGCTGACATAGATATAATGCAAAAACCACCTCGTAAAAGCGATGACGCTCTGATTAGTGCGTGGGTGTTTTTCCGTTACCTGGTATTTACTATTTATCCTTACATCTGGTGATTTGTTTCATTTTCCTTGAAACCTAAAAATACTCACTTTTTTTCACCAAAGAAGCAAGGAGCTCTTACGGTCTAGGTGGGGAAGATGTACCATGTATCAAACTAATGAAACAAAATGGAAAATTTTGATATGTAACATCAAATTTTGAAAATTAAAAAACAGAAAAAGAAACCACAAAAAATAAGAATAATAATAAAAATAATTAGCATAAATTCATTTTAATTCAAGATGCTAAATTTATTTTAATCCAAAGATTTGAGCATTAGCTTTTGTTATCTCTGGGTTTTAAATAGATGTGAAGTTAAGATAGATCTATACAAGTTTGTATTCTTGTGAGATTGTGGTAATTGTTATCTCTAATCATTTTTAACTCTCTTTTGCAGGTGATTGGTTTATATGTGGGGCTTGCAACAGTTGGCATTTTTGCTTTGTGGTACACACATGATTCGTTTTTAGGGATAGATTTCTCTGCAGATGGCCACACTTTGTTAACCCTTTCACAGCTCAGGTCATGGGGAGAATGCCCATCATGGAAGGGTTTTGAGGTTGCACCATTTTCCGTTGGTATGAAAACACTCTCATTTTCCAATCCTTGTGATTATTTCTCAACTGGAAAAGTTAAAGCAACAACCCTTTCCCTCTCCGTATTGGTGGTCATTGAAATGTTTAACTCGTTGAATGCTTTATCTGAGGATAATAGCTTGCTCACCATGCCACCTTGGACTAATCCTTGGCTATTGGTGGCAATGTCTGTTTCATTTGGACTTCACTTTCTGGTCCTTTATGTTCCATTTCTTGCCAATATTTTTGGCATTGTACCCTTGAGTATAAGTGAATGGTGTTTAGTGGTACTAGTTTCATTCCCAGTGATATTAATAGATGAAGTGCTGAAACTGATTGGTCGCAGAACGTGTAGAGAACACCAAAAGTACAAACTGTTTAAAATAATTGGCGGTAGTGGTACTACTGCAAAAAGAAAAGAAAAAGTTGGGCCATACTCATTATATGAAGTGCTGGTCAGCATGAAGATATTTAGTTTTAAGCTCGACTAACTGGGTTGATGAGTGTTGCAAAGGCAATTATGTTTCAGTGGAGAACATGCCATCTAGTATACTTCCAATAAGAGGAGATTTGGGGTAAATGCAGTTTTTGCCTGTACTTGCAGGAATTCCAAAAAGTTGTATGTAAACTTGAAAATAATTGTAATATATCAAAATTTTCAATGGTCGAAAAACTATTTACATTTTATATTGAGGACGTGGCTGCAAGGATTCTATAATAAATCCAAGATAGTCCCGAAATGTGGCCTCTTCAAAATTTTGAAGTATGGAATTGGATTTTGAAATCTGAATGTTACAAGTTTTCTTATACCCAAGAGCTTGGATAGGATGGGTTCCAAAGTGGATTTGGAAGTATGTAATTGGATTTTGAAATCTGAATGTGACAAACTTTCTTATACCCAAGAGTTCGGATGGTATGGGTTTCATGGTGGATTTTTGTCGGATCATGAAATGAGTAAAATTTAAAATGTACTGTTTGATGTGGATATTACAATGAAGAAGGTAAACAAGCTCTGTGATGAAAGCATATGTTTGCCTGTTTTTTGGTACCAACAATGGCTATTACTTTTGTTTACATTTGACTGTAGTCCAATCAGCTTTATTGGGTTATGGATCATGAGCTTTAATGGGTTATGGATCATGAGCTACATGTAGATCTAGATCCAATTTAATATGACCCAAGGGGGCATATATGGGTCTAAATGTATATGATATGACTTCAATGGAGCAGATATGGGTCTAAATGTATATAATTTGACCCCAAGGTGAGTATATACAAAATAAATGTATGTTAATGTCTAAGTAGCATGGGTACCGGTACCCAAGGATAGGGTACGTGTACCCATACTAGACATGTACCCACTTATCAGATACCCCATACCCATGTACCCTTTTGTACCTTGTTGTACCCAAAACTTGGCCGAAGTGTCCGAGACGTTTGTCACAGATTTAGGGGACGTTGATTGCAGAGGGGACAAGGTACCCTTATTTTGGGTATGCTTGAGGATCCCCAGGGACTAGTTTTCTATGGGGTACCCTTGTTTTGGGGATGCTTTGGAGTAGGGACTAATTTGGTACAAGCCAAGCCAATTTTGTACAAGTGACATTAAGGTTCGGAAGATTAAATTCTTAAAGTAAAAGATCATTTTCCTTAATTTTTAACATTACCAAGTTCCATCTTAAATCCGAATCTATCAAGCACCGAGAGGGATCTAATTTCTTGAGATGTATTTTTTTTAATCTTAAAATATTTACAAGTCTAGAAAAAAATTTACACCTCAAGAAATTTGATCCCTCTATGTGCTTGATAGATCCATGTTTAAGATTGATCTATGTTTTTTTTTTCTTTTTTTGCTATGAGACCTAGATTTTTTTTAACTACTTTTTATTTGGTTTTAAATTTTATTTTATGAAATTACTTTTTTTTGGTTTTTTTTGTTTTTGTTTTCTTTTTGTTTTGTTGTTTATGAGTCGACATGATTTTTTTTAATTTGTTTTTATTTTTGGTAGCATAATGTTAGGAATGTGACATCTCCCCTTATTGAGTTATAAAGCACCTCGCTACGCTCGGTACAATTAATTGTTTTAGGATGTTTAAAAGTGGTTCCAACCTCATTGGAATTCATATGCAAAAAGTAGAATTTTAGACCTCTTTCAAAATTCAACAGATTTAACAAATTTTCAGGATTTCAGGATTGCAACGTTTCCACTCGATTCTATCATGTATGAGTGTATGAGATTGACATTTAATCAAGCACATCAACCTCTCTATGTACTTTGATGTGGGTGGTGTTTATTGTTGAACTCCTCTCCCATGATCTTAACAAAAGTGTACCCTTCACTCAAGCAAAATCACTTATTAAGCATGAGAAGCTTTTTCTACCTTAGTTTAACACTTAGATTATGAAGTTTATCAAAACTATAGGGTGTTGACTAATTTCCTTAGAGGACCAACTTCAAGATTCAAGGTAGAGGCAAGGGCTTGAACCTAGAGGAGGGAGCACAAGGTGCTATTGATCAATAGGATCCCAATATAGGCAAGGATTTTAATATGTAAGTATTTGTTGTAGCATAAATTTTTTTGGACTCTATTGGCCATTTAGCCTCTTTGTTTATGTATTTTAGGTCAGAATGGAATGCACTTGATTTTTTCAGTGGTATGCACCCTTTTTGTGTACATAAGAAAATTTGCATATTTGCATATAATGCTTTGGATTCATATGGATGCACATGACTATATATGTATAGTGAAAATAATTTAAATTTCATATGTATTATAATTTATAAATTTGTAATAGTAACAGTTTATATATATATAGTACCCCGATGTACCCAAGCCCCTTGTTTCAAAAAGTGGTGTCCCTGCCTCCACACCCTTCCCTTACCCAAGTTTCCTATAAACTTAGGTAAATGTATATGTACATGTGGGTCTTTCATTAGGCTGACCTATTTACATATACATTGTATTGAGAGGCGCTTTACAACCCAAGATGAGGGAGATGTTGCAATGCTACGTAACATAATGTGACCAAAAATAAAAATTAAAAATTAAAAAAAATTACATATTGACTTAAAAAAATAAATAAACTAAAAATAATTTATATGTTGACTTTTTGTCCACTAAAAACACATATAGATATCTCATCAATATCAAACTATTGAATCGGTTCACTCTAATCTTATCACATATTGACTATCTAATGAGTTTTGATTGTTTGAGGAGCAAAATCAGAGTCTAAGGAACATTGTCTATCCAAGGCGTAAATTCAGAGCAAACTATCTAGGAATTTCATTTTAAATAAATTAGCGCTAGATAGATTCATTAGAGAGGGTTTCATGTGCAAAATTTCCAAAATTAGATCTTGACATTTAACTAATCTAGCAAAAGGATTTCAATGCATTTCTGAAACCAAGGGTAGAGGAGGTGCTACAGGAACATAGTGATGGTAGTGACCTCCAAGGAAACGACATCACCAAAGCTTAAAGAGATTTTTGTGATTGTTGAAGTCAAGGTCTAGAGCCAAGCCATGTAGAAGAGACAAGCCACACCCAAACACTGTGTGGAGTAGTGGTATGTTGTGTTGTGTGCCCTAGATGGCATTTACAATTAAAATAAATAAATAAAACTAGTAAATAATGTGGCATGTGTGTGAGTGCCATTGCATACCTAAATATCAATTGAATTATGCAACATAACTAGTTAATAAAATATTAGTAATAAGTGGAAATGCCTTCAAAATTGAAGAAAATATAAGTAGGTGAGAGGCACCAGTAGTGGTCATAGAAGAGGTCACATCAACATACTAAAAACTAAAACTGAATGTTTTAACTACTAGTAAAATAAAAAAAATCATAATTAAATAAATACATAATGTCCAAAAGTAGTAAAAAAGGGCCCATAAATTGACTAGGCCTACAATTGTCCAGAGTTTTAGTTTTTATGCCTAGCTATACATGCTTGATAGACCAGCCTTACAAAACACACCTTGTCATTGCAACAACCTATGGTGTTTTGCCTGAAAGACAAAATCAAACCTTAAAACATTCTAGAGAGTTCAACCTAGAAGTATCGATGCACTATCAAATCAAACCCATTGAATGACATATGGAGACAACTCTGCTAAGCCACAAGCCGAACATGAATCCAATGATCATCCTCTCTTGCACAAGTAATCAAACCCAATGACTCAACTTCATATGCTGCATTTATCCACAACCTGGCCATGGAAATACAATATATAATGCAATAAATGATAGTCAACCCATTAAAATGATCAAATCAACCATTAAACTAGTTAAAATCACAAGGACCAGCCAAGGTAATAATGCAATATGCAATGCAATTAATTACAACCAACCCATTAAAATGATCAAATCAACCATTAAAAGGATTAAAAGCACAAGGATCAACCAAGGAATTTCCTCATACGATAATCAATCATAATCATACATTTAGAAATCCAAGTTTGCAATCCATGCCAATGCCATTCACCAATCAAAATTAACAGTGGAATACTCTAAATTATTCCACTCTAAATTATCAATCGCAAAATTGAATTTGCATTTCACAATTTAAAATTGCTTATTAGATCATTGTCAAGAGTCCCTCACATAGTTTCTTCAATTCAAGTATTTACCCAGTATATTTTTTTCCTATCTATTTTAGTTCAAGTAATAACAAAGTATGATAGGTTCAATATCCAAGCAAACTAAAAATATTTTTGTTCAAGGTAGAGCTATAAACATGAATACTAATGTTCTAATTTCAATTCAAGAAGAGTTCTATGCATAAACTTTATATATATGTATAATAATATGTATTTGTGTAATAAGGCACAGTTATATGCAGAATAAGAGCATAGTTCTATTCTAATGTATTGTAGAAGTGCAATATTCAGGAAAATTGGTTCATTCTTGAATAGAGTTTATTGGCATGGTGGTATTATTATGCATGCATTTAAAAGGGAACAATTTGGAATTTAACTATGAAATGAATCCTAGACACAATCAACCAATAAAAAACTAACTTATTTTTTATTACAGTTTTTTCTTGTTCTCGCACAGGCTGTTGTAGTCATGGCAAGAGGGAATTATGTTACTCTAACAAGGAGGACACATAAGCAAGTGAATTGACATGCACAAATACAACAAACTACACCAAATGAGGAGATACATTAGACTATTTATGGCCACAATGCAAATACAAATGTTCAAGACCAAAACATGGCAGAGTTTGATGGTGTTGCTCCACTAGCAACTACAGTCCATGGAGTTGGTTCAAGCAAGAACATAAGTGTTTATTAGAGGTGACAAAAGAATACATGATGAAAGCGACTTATGAAGGCAATTGATGATGTCGAAATCAATGAATATTATGTGAGAGCAGTTGCAAAAAAAAAAGGGATTGAACCAATGTCATTGCATTATTGGCTAAATGATCTCACTCATACCAAGAGGAAAGTGCCTATTATGGTGTTAACTTAACAAGAGGAGGAAGAAGTGGTTATTTAGTCTAAGGAGATGGTTGATATGGGACATGGGCTAGAGCTGATATAGTTGAAGTGGAGTGTTGCACAAATTTGTCAATCGGGGCCAAATCCATTAAGAGATGGATTTCTTGGGAAATCATGATGGGCAGGGTTCAAGAAAAGACATCCAAAACTTGTTTGACGAACAAAGAAGGCTTATAAAGACAAAGTTCTGAATTTGTTCCCTACGGTTGTGTCCAAGTTCTATGACACTTTATCCAATGCATATCAGAAATATTCATATAAGTCCATATCATTTATTGAACTGTAATGAATCTAGATTACAAGCATGAATTAATTGTGGCATGCTAGTAATTTCTAGGAGAGGGACTGGGAATGTTCCAAAAAATATGCCTAAGAGTAGGGGGTGGATAACTCTTATGTGTTGTGTAAATGCAATCGGTACATCAATCCCAGTGTTTTATTTATTCAAGGGAAAGTCTCGGCCGAAATCTATATCAAGAATTGAGAGGTAGGAGCATGCATGGTTACACATCCCAATGCATGAATGACTAGAGAATTTCTTATGCATTGGCTTTGCCACTTTGTTGCAACTGTACCTAGTGGCGTATCACATAAAAACAGATAGACGTTTATTTTTCATGGCCATGATAGCCACATAGCTCTAAAACCGTCAAAGTGACAAACATGATGGCCATTGGTGTGTCAACTTTGTGTGCTTCACATAACACCCACAAGTTGCAGTGCCTTGATGTGAGTGTTTTGGGCCTTTTAAGATCTATTTCAAGGTCGAGAGAGCAACATGGATGGAAAAAAACCGTGAGGTAGAGGTAAAAAGGTTTGAATTAGTTGAACTTGCTAGTAACACATTTCAAAGGGCTCTCACACCTTCAAATATCATGTTTGGATTTAGGCATATTGGAATCTAACCACTAGATTATTATTCTCTTCTCCATGATATGGCATGTAGCCAAACCTTTGATGTACATGTCCAGGAAGATGTAGATGTTGCAAACATGTTATCTCTCTCTCAAGGACAATGCCAACCATTGGGTTACGGTGATGAACATGTTAGTGCTACTCAATATGATGATGAAGAAACTTGAGAGAACATGAATGTTGTTGAATCACATGAAACATGTACAAATTATGCAAATCAAGTTCATAATGACATTGTTGAAATGAATGCGGTTTAAGGTTTCCAAGCACTGCGACTCAATGAAGAGCAGTTGGCATTCCCAAGCCAAGTAGAGTATCTTGAGTGTTTAATGAAAGCCATGATGAATATGAACAAACATATTGTTACTAAAACCAATGAAGAAAGCCTCAACATGCCTTCGCAACCAACATTATTGAACAATCAAGTTATCCATTATTATGTGGATGTTGGGGGTGTTGAAGAACCAACTGAAGGAGACACTACAAATAGATCACAACTCTCAATTGATCCTCGTATTTAGAAAATTACCACACCACTCAAGTCATTCCTAAGGATTCCAATGGAGAGAGTGGCAAAAAAATCAATGACCAGATTGGCATATTTTCTTCGTTTAAGTAGGATTCACAGTTACTCACTTCATATGAGTACATTTAACTATTGGTTGAGGACAAATATAAGAAAAGGGAGATGCGGGAACTAAGAAAAAATAAGGAGGATCTTGCAAAGAAGAGGAGGGTAGAAAGGATTGTTCAAATCGAACAATGAAAGCATGCAAGGATTCTAAGAGAGAAAGAAAGGCAAGAAGAATAGCACCATAAAAAACTAACCATGCAGGAAAAAGAACAAAGAAAGATGCAACACAAACTTCAAGAGGAGCAGAGTAGGAGGGAGGAGCGAATGGTCTCTAACTTAGTTGATCAAATTGCAGAGAATATATGTTTATTCCAAGACCTTATAAACAACCAAATCCCCAAATATAATATGGTTGGTCCACCGTCCCACTTTCTTCCTACTAGTGTGAGGGCCAATCCTACATTTTCTTTTCAAACTTCTCCAATTAATCTAGGGTTGTTGAGGACAAGTCAAAACTATGGACTTTTAATTATGCCTTGGTTGTAAGGAGCAAAATGGCCTCAAACAAATGTAGGGACCTCAACCCATTCTGATCAAGCAAATGTAGGCATTTCAACCTACTTGGTTGAAACAAATGTAGGGAACCCTACAAGATTGGGAAATGAATATAGTCCGCCTCCTGAAGCATGAATCTATTTTATGCCTATACCTAACAACATGCAATGTGGATTTTGTTAAATCGACATTTTTTATGTTGTATTAAGTCCCAAGCCATAAGGGCTTTGGCGGATACTATATCCCTTCATTTTTGTTGGATGGTATAATAATAAAGGACTAGCAATTTATATGTGGACGTAACCCATCTTGGGTGAACCACATTATATTGGTGTCTCTCTTGTAATGTGTTGTGTCTTTGATATTTGCATCTTGTTTATTGTTTATTGTTATTGCTCTGCGATCTTGTTTTCCAACATAAAATGCATCAATTTCAAGAAGAAAAAAGCTTAACACATTCAACATCATCTATTTATTTATCTAGTGCAAAAAATACTAATTTATTCACTATCTTCATCATTATCTAATTATTTATCTAGAACATAAATCAAATGAATTGATTGGTATCCACGATATTAAAATTGCTCTCAATAGAACATCCTCATATTAATTTAAGGATGCAGATGAAGATCATGCTTATTTAGGCAAGTAGCAAATACACATTTCTAGCAACGACAACGAAAATAGAGTTTACCAATCAAAATCCAGCTATTTATAAAACAACAAATATAGTGCTTATGAAGGATGGGGAAATTTTTAAGAAAATTAAAGCCTTGGATCACATTAATCACATGTTTTTCATGAGTTCAATCCTACCATGGATTGAATTTATCTGGAACTATAGATCTGTCATATAATTTTGAAGGACCTGATTGGTTCAACTTTGAACCAAATTCAAACATATTTCTGAAGGAGGTGTCAGATATAAACAACAACCACATTATTATTGGAGACGTAGGAACTAAAAAATTTACAGTTAAGGACTCGTATACAATGCCATATTACCCTAAAATGAAAATTCAGAATAACCAAATAGATAGACTTTTGCATGTGCCAAAGGACTATATTCCACCTATTGTTGAAGTGCATCCAAAATCTGGGGACATAGTTGATAGACTTGGCTTGCAAATCATTAATGATAGGGTTAAACAACACATTGGAATTGCTAGGGAGCAACAAAATATTTTGGAGCAAGTTAAAATATCACTAGTGAAATCACGGGATACAAGTCTACTGAACACCAAGTACTTTTGGCATGCTAGCTACAATTCCAACAAATGTCACACTTGAGCATAACTTGGAAATTAGTTCAGGGAAAGTAGGAATTGCATCAATTTTAGAACAAATTTCTTTCAAGGGAGAAAATTCAGATGGGTCAAAGATCAAAGTTCCTATAGAAGATAAAACTCTAGCGTCTGTTGAACATAAAAACCATAAGTACATTTGGGAATTGCAATAATAGGAATTTCTAATTTATTTGTTTATTGCGGTTTCATTGTTTTCTATCTTCTTGCATATATGATAATGCCTAATCTACTACTTTCTAGATTTTAACTACATGTAATATTATATCGAAGATTCGATGTAGAGCTTGCCTATTGTCACTGCCCAATTCCATTGCCATTAAAACTCATCAACTCTAGTTATACAAAGTACAATTACAAAGATAAACAAAGTCTCAGTTAATGCATAAGAAATTTGACCATCCACTTATTGAGATTTGCTTTGACCATCCACATACAACACGAAATCGATGAGAAATATGATGCGACAAGGGTTCAAATAAATGCCCAGCCACCAACACATGGAAGGATTTCCAACCAACATGTGTCATATGCCATGCTATCACACGACATGGAAACCATGATGGCATCAGGGAGGGCGCACCACTATTAGCGTCCCTCCCCTAATTATATATCTCTCTTGTTCGTTTAAGTTGTTTCTTGATTTGGGATGAATAATAATTGTTTTATATTAATTTATATCCATTCATATGTTTGTGTATAACAAATGATACATATCCAAAGGTAATTTCCTTGACCTAGCATTTTTCTCATTATTACTTTTCACCATGGTGCTCTCATAATTTCATTTAGACACTCATTGCAAAGTTATATGCAATGTCAAAAACTCCCAAGTCATATTCTCTCAAATTAAAGGATTTAGTTAGAATGTTAAGAACTCTCAAGCCATGTTATCTCAAATTGAGAAATTTAATGACTCTTATTGCTTTATTTATTGTTTGTTTCTTTTGCGTAATCATTTGTAATGGCCTTTCCAAGGGTGGTGTGACAATGTAGATGGGCATTGAATCCATAAATGAATTGATGATCTTGATTCAATTTTATTGGCAATTTTATGTTGTGTACATATAGAGAATTGAAAAACAAAACGTTTGTTTCATTTGCATAATCATTTGTAATGGTCTTTCAAGGGTGGTGTGACAATGTAGTTAGGNAAGTGATCCAAAAGAGGTTCATAGAACTTTTAGCTACATGCAATTAGTGAATGAAAGTAATTTTATGATGACGCTAGAATAACAATGACTAGTAAGGCCTAGATGCTATCTAAACATATAGTTAAGGCTCTTGGATTTGGTAAATTGTATAATAAGCATGTAAAGTTTTGATTTCAATTAAAAACCAGGAAATGACACAAGTTTGTTAGCAATGAGCAAAGGGAATAATGGTACTTTAGTTGTTTGTGCATAGATTTTGGCGTATGTTATATTAGGCACAGTATATTATTTACATTTTCATATCCACACATAGATTTTAGTGTCTATTGCATTAATGACAATGTGATGTTTACATTTTGGTCTTCGTGCCTAAATTTTCGTGTCTGTTACATTAAGATAATATGATATTTACATTTTGATCTTCGTGCATAGATTTTAGGGTCCATTACATTAATGATAGTATGTTTACATTTCTATCTTTTTGCATAGATCTAGTGTCCATTACAGCAGTGATAGTATGCTGCTTACATTATGATCTTCATGTATAGATTTCATTGTCTATTATATTAATGACAAAATGTTGTTTACATTTTGATTTTCAGGGATATATTTTAGTGTATCTTACATTAATGGTAGTATGTTCTTTACATTTTTATCTACATGCATTGATTTTAATGTCGATTATATTAATGACATTATGTTGCTTAAAAAAATAATATAATAATTCAAGTTAATTAATTTTTTTAACTGTAGACATTGGAATACATGGAGGTATTCATTTCAATGTTTATGCATTCATTTCAGTGTTTGTTGCATTATTTTCTATGTTTCCTCTCTTTGATATAGGGTTTCAATGATATACCATTTCAATCGGTGTGCATTGGTTTTAGTTTTTGTTGCTTTGATTCGAATGTTTCCTCTCTCTGATACAAGGTTTTAATGACAACTATGGTATATTAATCAAAGTGATCATGTCCTCTCATAATGAACAAATAGATTATGTACATGTTGAGGATGTAAGAATACAAACATACAAATATGTTAGGAAGCAAAGAGAGACGTTAGAAAAAACAACTGATGAACAAAAGACATATCGAATAAAACAAAGTTAGAACAAATGACAATTGAACAACAATAAGAAGCAACTATTCTATAGAAACAGATGAGGAAGACTTGGAACTTGAGATACTTAGTGCGATTGGAGCCAGGGTGATGCTTACATCAAACATATGGGGAACCACCCACATATTTTTTAGTAATATTTGATAATTATGTGCGGTTTTCTATGGGGTGAATCATTCCCTCAAATTATTCTTATTACACCTATTGAAAGCGGTAATAAAAAACAATTTCAATTGAAACTCGCATGGGACTTAACAATCCATAAGTCGCAAGGACTAATGATGGAGAAAATTACTATTAATATTGGGAAGCAAATCAATATCCCTTCCCAAGAACCTCCATCTTCAAATTTTATGTTGTGACCCGAGAATGGCAAGCAATTAGGGTTCCAAAAGCTTGGATCTAGAGTTTCTGCTCAAGTCTGCCATGGATCCTCCCCCCAATCCAGATCCATATGATCATTGTGTCTGCCTTGAATCATATTTTAGAAAGGTAGTAGAGTTCCAGCGATGAGCAAACCTCAAGCTTTCGATTTGAGGTTCGTCGAGAGGGTAGAAATTCCCGAGGTCAAGCTATCATCCATCGCCTCCAAATACAAAGCATTCGTCCTCTCTAATAAAGAAATCGTCGGCCATTTTATTGGTTTATTGCCTTCCCCTAGTTACATTGAGATATAGTTAAATAAAAATTGGAGACCGCTCATTGAAGGCGAAGTGCAGCAAAATTTCTGTGGACGAGACTTCTTCGTATTTATGTTAGAAAAATAAGGAGGACCATGACCTAATATTAAAAAACGGGCCTTACTTCATGGGGCTTAGGGGCATGTATCTCAATAAATGGGATCTCTCCTTTGATCCAAAAAAAATATCCGTTCGACAGTCCCAGTCTAGGTAAAAATCCCCCTCCTTCCTATGCACTTTCGAAATGACTAAGATCTTAGAGAAATAGGAAATCAATTGGGGAAATATATTGACAAATCAGAACCCAATCCCCCAATGTTTTCTTGTGCTAGAATTTGCATTGAGGTAGATTTGGAGAAAGGTCTCCAAGAAGCAATCAATCTCTGAATGGAAAGCTAGAATCATCACCAGGCCATAGACTATGAACAAATCCCCTTTAAGTGTAAGGTGCACCATGAATATGGTCACTTTTCAAAGTCATGTTAAAAAAAACCCAACAAGCGACTGA
The DNA here is from genome assembly GCA_001517045.1 of Pseudotsuga menziesii. Lineage (NCBI taxonomy): Eukaryota > Viridiplantae > Streptophyta > Pinopsida > Pinales > Pinaceae > Pseudotsuga > Pseudotsuga menziesii. The sequence continues at coordinate 293,493 of LPNX010081752.1, read as the reverse complement.
AGATACCACAGGTGAAGAATGGAATGAAGTCAACAGAAAAAAAGGGAGCAAGACGAATCCAAATCAGTCGACCTCCCCAACAAAAAAGAAACCCATAGAAAATAGGTTTCAAGTTCTCTCCTCAGAGGAAAATGAAGAAAGAAATCCCACAGAGAAGGAAAAGGAGGAAAATCCAAGGAAAGATCCAGAAGATGAGCCAGTTATAGTGGAAATAGGACAGGAAGAAAATTATACCCCAATTATCCCTAGAAAAGCATATGTTGAGGTTAGATATGAATCCTCACTAAATTCTGGAGGCTCGATCATGAGATCAAGAGCTAAATCCCATAAGAAGGACACATCTGATATCAAAGAAGAGGTTATTGAGCCTTAGGAAAAAAAGGTAGGAAGCCTAATAAGTTTTTAAGAGATCTAGAAATAGCCCGTGAAAAAAGAAGCAAGAAAACAGTCTATCCTAGATCATTTGGTTAGGATCTATCTGTCAGGGAAACCGATTGGAGCAGCGCTAGAGGAAAAAAAAGGACAAAACTCTACCTCAAATCCAAAAAAACAATAATGAAACTCGTCTCCTGGAATTGCAGAGGGTTGGGGGGGAAACAAAAGATAGAAGCAATCAAAAGACTCAAACGTAGCGAATAAATTACAATCCTTGCCATCTAAGAGACCAAAATTCAAGAAGAAGAATGCCGCAAAGTTATGAATAAAAATTGGGCTAAAGGTGAAGGAAAATTCGTCAGTGCTATGGGAGCCTCTGGGGGTCTTCGCATTGTTAGGATTAATTAATCCTCCTTTGTTCGATATAGTTTGTTTGGTCAGTTTGCCTAACTTAGGGAGTTTTTATTACTATTCTAGAGTGTGGAATATACACCTAGAGGTTATCTGCCACTTGTTGCATGTGCATGCATGAGTTTATGTGCCTCTAGGAGAAATCCCTACATTATAGGAGCCCACTCTAAGTTCCACCAGTAGCCTCCATCAGTTTGTTGTGGTAGGTAAGAAGTTGTGCTGAGTTAACCTCCAGTTACAATCAGTTAGATCAATTTCAGTTATCCTAGCGCCAGTTTTGCATGCATGCGAGGAGAGTGGCGCCTTTTTCCCACCTACCTCATCAGTTAACGAATTGTAGATTGATTTAGACATATAGGGTTAGACTAGTGATCTCCATCAGTGATTTAGACACACTGAGTTAGCTAATCAGCCAGTTCGAACTGATAGATTCGAATCCTATCTTTAGAATTTGAATTCTATTTTTATTGTATAATCATTTTATTACTGATTAATGAATTAAAATTAATGTTATGATTATCTAAGCAATTCTTGTCTGATTTATTTGAAATTTGTGGAATGAATGTTTTGTTCAATGTACCGTCTCTTTGATTATTCCACTGCATAATTCCCTTCCTATAGCTTTAATATTTGTCTGTAAATTAATGGTTCACAAATTTAACATGGCATCAGAGCCTTGCTCAAGCTAGCAGCAAACCTTGCCTAACCTCTATTGTGCACTAGAAGTAGCTTAGTTTCCACATAATTCCTGCAATTATTGCCTTGCTAACTCTAGATTCTATCCTTAGAAGTCTCTGTAGGTGTGGCAGACTCTGAAAAAGTGCACATGTCGAGGTGGAAAGGTTTGAACTGACATATGATTGCGAAGTGGTTTTTTTTGCAGTGATATTTTGCAGGTACAACTTCAATATGGATTCAAGATTATCAGTTCCTCTTATTACTCCATTCACAAGATATTCAGAGTGGAAATTGAAGATGATTTCATCTCTAAAGAGACAAGGTCTCTATGAGGTATACATTGGATTTGGTATAGAGTGTTATGAATATGAGAATGATTGGATAAATGATGGTGATATATCTTTTGGAAGGATATGCCTGGTCTTTTGTCCAAGCTTTCACTACCTTATTGATTCTATTGAATACCCAAAGGAATCTTGGACAGAATTGGATAGAACCTTTGGCAAGAACAATGAGGATAATTCTAGCAATTTGGAGAGAAAACCCAACACCACAAGAGTTCTCTCTTCAAAAGTATCGGCCTCTATTCTCTCTGATGAAGTTGTTCAAGATGAAGAAGAAGCATAATCTTCAACACAGTTAATTCGAATTGAAGAAGAGTCTCCTTGGAGTGACTCCTTCTCCTGCTGTTCTGAAAGTTTATGAGATCTCTGATATCTCATCTTCTCATATAATTGATCCAGAAGAAGAAATTTGAATCTATGTTATTGAAGAAAAACTCTCCTTCCATTCTACTTAGGAATTCTCCAGTGATTCTTCTATTTTAATTTATGTGCAAAGTTTGCCAGTGATTACTTCAGAAAATGAAGAGGAATTTGATTTATCTCTCTCTAATGTTGTTATTGGTGTGCAGAAAAGTAATACTTTGGATGTTTTGTAAGAAATATCGGATTTTAAGAGTGATCCATTCATTCTCATTGATTTAGAGCTTCCAACAAATTCCTACATGATTGCTTGCACTAATACTCTGAGTTTTATTGAAGAAGGAGAAAATTGTGCATCTACCATCTCAGTGGAGAACTTGGAACCTTTGTTCCACACTCTTAGATCTGATATGACCTCATTTGGATCTGATATGGCCTTATTTGGTTCGAATTTTAAGTTTCAAGAGTCTCCAGTCATGCTAGTAGCTATTCTCATCAATTTTGGTGTGAAAAATCAAGTACCTCAAGTCTCTTTCAAAATTGTTGTTGGGGATTCGATGTTAGTTCTCTCTCATGAGTTTGTTGATATTAGATTTTGTGAGTCATTGGATATTTTAGAAGATATATCAGATTATGGAGCTCAATAATTCACTCTCCATGATCCCAGGACATCTCTATCTTTCTACTTGATCACATGCTCATCTCCTCACAATACTAGTAAAGACAGAGACATCCTGCATTCACCTAAACACTTTCTCCTAACACTCAGAGCTGAGTTTACCTCATATCGTTCGATGTTCAAGGCTGAAACATATGATTTGCTTGGTTTTACCTAAAATGGTTCGAATTCTCGAGCATTTTCTCTCTCTCATCAAAAGATCTCAGTTGTTCTACATGGGTCTAGTTTTCATTGTGCAACTGTATATGTTCCTGATTCAGTTGAGCATATTCCTCTTCTTCCAAATAGGAAAATTCATCCAGACATAATCATTTAGTTTGGAGAGGTTCACATGCATAGTCCAAGGATGTTGATGCACAGAAGAACTAAGATTCTGCATTACTTCTGCACAAAGTTGCAGATTGCAGCAAAATTTTCTGATTCCTGCTTATTTTGAGGAGGGGGGATTCCCATGAGGTTTTCCTGATTTCCTGATTTTATTAAGCAATATTTTATGTCATTTAGATTGTATGAGTAAATTTTTTCCTAGTTGTCAAGTCCCAAGTTTTCCAAAGTTAGGATTAAGGGGGTGTGTTAGGATTATTTAATCCTCCTTTGTCCAATATAGTCTATTTGGTCCTTTTTCCTAACTTAGGGAGTTATTATTATTGTACTATAGTGTGGCGGGGCACACCTAGAGGTTATATGCCACTTAATGCATGTGCATGCATGATTTTATGTGCATATGGGAGCAATCTCTACATTATAGGAGCCCACTCTGAGTACCACTAGCAACCTCCATTAGTTGGTTGTGGTAGGTGAGCAGTTATTCTAAGTTAACATCCAGTTACAATCAGTTAGCCTCGTGCTAGTTTTGCATGCATGCAGGGAGAGTGGCTCCTTTTTCCCACCTACCTCATCTATTAATTGATTGTAAACAGATTTAGACATCCGAAGTTAGACTAGTGAGCTCTACCAGTGATTTAGACACACTAAGTTAGCTAATCAATCCGTTAGAATTGATAGATTCGAATCCTATCTTTAGCATTTGAGTTCTATTTATTGTATAATCATTGTATTATTAATTAATGAATGAATATTAATGTTGTGATTATTTGGGAAATTCTTGTCTGATTTATCTAAAATTTGTGGCATGAATTTCATGTTCAGTGTACATTCTCTTTGCTTATTCCACTACATAATTCCCTTCCTACAACTTTCATATTTTCTTGTAGATCAATGGTTCACAAATGTAACACCCACCTGGTGAGATAAAAAAAATTATAAGCTCCTTTCAGATTCAAAAAATCGACATTGGATCTTCGTAGAACTAGAGGACCTTCACAGTAGGGAATTCCTCTGGGTAGGGAATGTGTATGGCCCGACGAACCAAGGAAACAAATAAGACTTTTGGCTTCAGTTGGAAAACCAAAGATATGGGAAGATTCAACACCCATGTATCATTGCTAGAGACTTTAATGTTACCATATCTGTGGAAGAAAGAATAGGAGGGCCCAAAGTCAAGGACCCATTTGAGGAAATATTGGAGGACACCATGTTCTCTTGGGAACTGAGTGACATTAAGTCAAAATGCAGGAAGTTCACGTGGAGAAAGAAAAGGATAGGTCTAGGTCATATAGTTGTAGGCTTGGATCGAATCCTTGTAAGCATATCCTTTTTAAACAATCCTTTTATTCTAGAAACTAAACTTCTTGCATCTATCATTTCATATCATAGACCTGTCTCTTTTTTCCTTTCCCTAATAGGGAATTTGGGGTCCCTCCCTTCAGATTCAGCTCTATATGGATGGAGTCATAAGTTTCTTTAGAAGCCATCAAGAAATCTTGGGGCATCTTTATTCATGTCTCTCCAAGCTATATATGGGAGCCAAAAATTAAAAACGTCAAAATATACCGAAAAAATTGGCTTGCACAAAGTGCTTTAAACCTGGGAAAAGAAAAGGCCAAGTATACTAAAAATATGGAAACTCTTCAAGAAAAAATGGAAGATGACAACATCACAAAGGAGCTCTTGATCCATGAAAAATAGTTAGATGGGAAGATTCAACACCTTGCAAGGATAGAATAATACGAATGGTGCTTGCGATCAAGAAGCATTTGGCTGAAAGAGGGAGATATGAACACCAAGTTTTTTCACAATCAATGTAAGGAACGATAGAGGAAGAACACAATAATGGAATTATCCAAGGAAAATGGAGAGAAGCTAACAGAGCCAAAGGAAATAAAAAACGAGATTAGAAGCTTCTTTGAGGATCTTTACACAAAAGAAGAAGATGTCACTCAAGAAGAAATGGAAGCTATGAGTGCTTAGATCCCCTATTTAATAGAGGACAAAGATAGCGATCTCTTGAACCTTCTTGTCTCTGAAGAAGACGTTCGTAAGGCTATTTGGACTCTCCACCCAGACAAAGATCCTGGTCCTCATGGGTTCACGATTAATTTATATCGAAGGTGTTGGCACATCATCAAAAAATATATGTTAAAAATGCTTATATGGACACAATCCAAGGATAACATAGGAGGTGCAACAAAATATACCTTCCTTTCTCTCATTCCCAAGGAAACGAATCCATCCACCAGCAAGCATTTCATACCCATCTCTCTTTGCAATTCCACGTACAAAATACTTGCAAAGGTTATATCGAACATGATCAAAAATATTATTCCACAACTCATCTCGGCAAATCAAGGTGGGATCATTATTGCTCACCAAATATATGATAATATTCTCTTGGTTCAAGAAGCAATCCACTCCAGTCAAAAAAGGAAAGAGGCAGGAATGACAATTAAATTGGATTTGGAAAATGCTTTTGACAAAATCTAGCATGATTGTATCTATATGGTTCTGGAAAGGTATGGTTTCTCTTCAAAATTCATAAGATGTATCAAATATTGTATCAATACCCCTGGATAGCCCCCATTGTGAATGGCCATCCAACTCATTTTTTCAAGCTATACAATGGATCCGTCAAGAATGTCCCATGTCCCCCTTCATGTACATTCTACTGGTGGACTCGCTAAGCAGAAGATTAAATAGACTAAAAGTTGTTGGGAACATCCCAGGAATTTCCTTTGTCAAGGGGGTCCAATCAAACAATCACACACAATTTGTTGATGATACAATTCTTATGGGGAGAGCTTTGAATTAGATTGCAAGAAGACTCAAATCCTCCCTCGACCTCTTCCTCAAAGCTTCTAGTAGTCAAATCAACTCGGACAAATCTTGGTTATATGGCTAGAATAAAAACTCTAGGATCCTCAAAGATATTGCACTAATATTGGGAATCAAAGTAAGTTACGAATGGATCTCCTTTAAATATTTGGGAATATCCATTTCAAAAAACACCTCTAACTCCACAGCATGGAATCCTGTAGTGCAAAAAAGAAAAAATAAAGTGCAATCTTGGGGGATGAGATGGATCAACCTGACCGGGAAAACAGTTCTCATAAAATCTATCCTTGCATATTTTCCTATTTATATCAGTGCCATGTGTCTTTCTCCCAAGGATGTTATCAATAGTATAAGAATAGAACTCATAAAATTTCTTTGGTGGGGTGGGAAAACCAAAAGAAAAAAATTCCATTTGGTGAACTGGGCCATGATAAAAGAAGAGAAAGAAAAAGGTGGGATATGGTTAAGACATATGGTTCTAATGAATAAGGCCTTGGGCACCAAACTTGTTTAGAGATTGATTTCTGGGGAAAAGGGGTGGTGGAAAGAGGTTATCAAAAGAAAATACATCAAGAAACCGAGACTAAGATGCCTTGACTACAACTGGGAAGGTAAAGACACCTACATTTGGAACCTTTGCAAAAACTATGTTGGTTTAATCAAAGATGCCGCACATTAGGTCCCTAGGAACAGGAGGAAGATCAATATATATGGACAGATAAAATCTTGGGGCATCCTTCATTGGAATTCGGTCCCAATCTCGATGACATTCGCTTCTGGATGTAAGAGAGTAATCTCTTGACTCTTCATGACATTTCAGAACGGCCAAGCTCTAGTGTTTGGAAAAGGTGGAGGATTCTACACCCCCCCCCCCCGACAACATCTGTAGAAGGATTACACCCTCTTCACCTCTTATTTGCATGGGAAATCTCCCTCACACCTCATAAATTAGGATCAAATAGGATAGGGTCACCATGGGATCTACACAGTTAAAGAAGGTTGTAAGATACTGGAGAATAATGGAACCCAAACCTATGCAAAATTTTGGGGTAAGGTATGGAATTTCGACTACATTCTGAAATTCAATTTCTTCTTTTGGTTGCTTATTTAAAATAAAATATTGACTGCTGACAATATAATCAAAAGAGTACTAATAGGCCCCTCCAGATGTGCCTTGTGCAAATCCTCCACAGAGACCACTTCCCATCTTTTCTTAGCATGTGAATTCACCACTTAAGTTTGGGGCCATGTGATTGGGAGCCTTGGTGAAAGGCTCAAATTACCAAAGCAAATTTGGGAGATGACAAAAAATTGTAAAAGCTACTTCCCAGGAAATCTTGCTAAGAAACCTATCCTTCCAAGAGTCTAGAACACAATTCCAAAAAATATCAGTTGGCAGATTTAGCTTGCTAGAAATGGACTTATCTTTGATGATGAAAAGCAGGACCCTCTTAAGGTAGATTTCAAAGTAATCAACATAACTAATGAAAGGATGGCATCTAAGGATATCTATTATCTTGCCTTTGAATCTCTCACAAATAAGGAAGCAAATTAGCATCGATAATTTCTTAAACAGAGCTCTCCTCAAACCAAACGTCTCCCGATTATCCAACCCTGGGAAATAAGAAAAAACAAAGCAGAATTCCTCAATGGAGGAAGGAGCATCAATGCTTCTCTCTCTTCTTCGATGGTTCCTTAAAATGAAATCCAATGGAGGAAGATGTAGAGGGGATTATTTTTTATCACATAGGAAACATAGTAAAATCCTATGCTTGGGGACTCAGAACTCAACCCAACAATGAAGCGAAATGGCTTTCACTTCACCTCAGATTGGAATTGGCAAGTAAGGATCACATCTCAAACCTTTTGGTTTGCAATCACTCAAGACAGGTTATTCAGAAGATGAGATTAGGGTATAAAAATGGCTCTACAAGATGCAAAAGAATCTATGAAAGGATATGCCAACTAAGCCTCACTCCACAAGTCCTCTTTTATCATATCCTCGGGGAGAATAATATCCATTCTATATGCTAGCCAACCTTGGTGCTAGAAGTTTGCAAGGGATTGTAGAGTATAAAAATCAAACAAAGACCCATAAATATATCCCATGGACACAACTTAAAGGAATGTAGGCATATGGCATGGTTGAAAATGTTAGGATTTGGGGCCCCTCCATGGCCAACAGCCCAAGGCGTTGATCTGTTGCCCTCCAAGATGTGTGGCACCTCACTACAAAATGCCAGTACCCATCATGATCCTACATTAACTCGAATTTCATTTCAGTAGTCCTTCGGGGTTTTGAGAAGACATCCTACATGTGCAATGGGTGAGTTTTCCCGAGAAGTCTCCTCCCATTCCCATCCATTGTTCGTATGCTTGGAGGGAAACAACTCTTAGCATCCTAGTGAGAAATAGGAAGAAGATAGCTTGCAGCACTTGTAGTATCTGTTTACATATCTTTCATGTGGGATTGAAGCTGACCCTAAGTGTATAATGGAAAACAAGGGTGGAGACTCCAAAATTTTCAGCCTCAAGTCTAGCTTGGAATATATCAAACTATATTTACATAGGATTTACGAGATGGTGGGTGTTGGCATTTAGGAAAATAGAGACGTGGCTTCAGATATCATGTATATATCCAACCAAATCGGTTTCCATGATTCCAGGATAGATGATAACGAGCATGACCTTAGGGATTTCATGGACACTGTTGATATCATAAAAGAGGAATTCCTGAAAATGTATAGAATGTCCTAGTGCAGCCACTGCCAGGAATCTGCAAATCAAGGTGCTCTCCCGATGGAGGAAATTTCGGTCACGCAGCCTACTTTTGATTACAAAAGAAAGAAGATGTAGTCTTTTATTCCATTTACCCTCTAATTCTTTTTTGCATTTTTATAAATCAACAGTTTGTAAAAATTTACCCTTCAAAGGATTTGATATCTTTCAAGAAGTTTGAAAGGAACAATAGGAAACTCCTATAAAGATTAGTTGTTTCAGTTCTCTTTTCTCCACAGAACCCTATGAAACTTTGGCTACAGTTTTTTACTAAATGGTTGTGCACAACCTTTTTTTCCATATTATATATATTCTTGGTTTATGTTAAAAAAATATTGGGAAGCAAGAGAGGTAGGGTATGAAATTTACTACAATATCTTGGGTTAAAGATTTGAATTGTCTTTGATTCCAACCTCATATGTTCAATATGAAAAGATGGAAACAAGTGTGGCTATGCGTAAAGCCGAAGAAGATAGCCTAAGATTGATCACTATGTAATTTATTTGATATTGATTATTAACATCCTCTTGCTTTCTTTTTATTCACATTATCCATCATTCAACATTGTTACTTTATCATTATTCAACTTATTTCTCATGTAAGTTTTTGAAGTATCCTTCTTCATAATACTCTTTATTTTCAACCAAGGGAGCAAGTAAATTTCAAATGACCAAATTCATCATAAACACATACACATATATAATTATTATCATCTAGAAATTTGATTTGACCGCCCATGATTGGAACCAACTTAGATCCATCTTATCTCTAGATATACCATGCACTGAGAGGGATCAAATCCCTCAAGGTGCAAGCCTTTTCTTAGTGTGTAAAAGTGGATGAAGGGTTTGTAACCCGAGGGATTTGATCCCTCTTGATGCATAGTATATTTGGAGTTAAGATGGATATAGGTTGGTTTACATACATTCACCCCCATATATGCCCCTCTTGGGGTCATATCATATGCATTTACTCGCAAATATGCCCCCCTTGGGTCATATCACACTCACTTTGAAAATGTTTTGGGAATATAGCAAAGGAATGCCAGGACTAGTGCATATGAAACATGCTTTGCATCTCAATATTGCATAGGCTTCGGTACTTATATTCCTTAGTTGGGTAATTCGTATGGACTTACTTCAATCTTGGCTTTTCACATGAACCTTTGCATAAATCTTACATTGGGAGTGAACTTACAACTTGATTACTCTAGTCCTAGTAAGAATCCAAATTAGGTAAAAAATGTGTTTGAAGAGATTTTCTCAACAAAACAAATTATTCTTGTTGCTAAACCTCACTACTCCATTTCTACTCTAGTTTAAATTGTGGACTATTTATTAGCACAAATTACAACTACATTTCATCTTTTCCACATATTTTGCAACACTCTTTAGCCTCATCATGCCTCCTTCTATACCCACCAATTATGGTTGCAATGGCTTCCTAGCGATAAAAAATCATAATGGAGCATCTTAATGTTTTTGTTGTTGTGTTTAAAGAAAATTGTAGTATGGAAAAGAGTTTAATTATGGGTCTAGAGACAATGTGTGATACAAATATTGGTAAACTATAATTAGCTTCCCAAAATGGCATTTAATATTATTATCATTCCACATTTGGTATAGGATATACTTTGTAGTGGCTTATTGAAAGAGGACATAGGTTGAAGCATTACATTAATGATAAGATAGGATATCGGTTATCATTATGCAACGAATAATTTCATAAGCCATCATGCACATTTATGATATGATTTACTCCCTCGAGTGTTTTGTAATGTCTTTACTTTGCAATGTATTTTCTTGAAACAATCTTGTTGACGATTTATATTAAAGTAAAACTTTGAAAATGCATTGCATGGCAATTAAATGTTGTGTTCCAATGTGTAGTGTTTGGTGTCCACATCTAAATGGTGCAAATACACATGGTATGCTATTTTCATATACATGGAAGGAAATATGATCATGTAACAACTTCATACCAACTTATTTCCAACTTTACTTTCCCTTCTCTTCGCATAACAATGAAATAGAATGGAGTGAATTAAGTGAAGAAATAGAATGGAGTGAATTAAGTGAATGAGTTTCATAACAATGAAATAGAATGGACTGAATTAAGTGGATGAGTTTGTGTTTTGTGTGTTGATTTAGATATAGGAATTACTAGTCAAAACATTATCTCTTTTAAGTTTATCATATATATAATTATGAATTTATTTGTGCAATGTTGAATATTTCACTACAGAGCCTAAGCATGAAGAAACTAAGCCTTTCATGCTTAGAATGCATTAATCAAGAGCATCATAACAAGGTGGATGAAATATTTCTACTTAAAGTTCTATTTGGTGAAAACCTATTGGCAGGGGGCTTGTGGTGACTAATCAAGTTGATCCTTTTGGGATTTAAAGCTATTATTATTATGGATAGCTTCTATGTTTGTGCTCTTTGATAAATTGTCTAGTTGATTTTGTTGTGTCAACAATCATGAGGATGCAAGGCCGCAAATTCAAAGAGGTGACCATGGGGTTTGAAACGAGGATGATAAGGGTTTAAAATCTCTTATGTAAAAGGACACTGAAGAGAAGTTCAATACTATATTAGCTAGGATAAATGGTGATACTGGTGGATCAATGGCAACATTATTATGTGAGAAAGAGAAAGAAACACATTAATGGATTTTCTTGCAAACATGGAGTCAAGAGATATGTTGTAGTACATGAAGATCTAGGAATACCGCCACAATATCAAATGGAAAAGCAACCAATGCCACATATTGAAGAAATAGAGCAAACTCTCGTGGAGAACTTGAAGCGTTGAATAGGTGGTCCTTAAGAGTTATAAGTGGTTGAGATATTAACATTGTTACATGGCAGAAAGACTTACACAAATGCAAATGACGATCATGTAGTATTATGTGATGACACAGGGCTAAAGAAGAGGCATTATAATTAACCCTCTTTGATAAATCTAGAATTCACTAATAAACATAAGTTTTAAACTCCCTTTAATTGCCTCCATAAAAGGTGTGAGATCTTTGAAAACCTGGTTGGGAAACTTGCCCTTCCGCTTGACCCTAAAAGCAAGCCTATGGAGGTTGTAGACTATCTTATTCTCAAAGGTTTGGATGGAATATAATGAGTGGCAATTTCAAGCTGGTACAAATTTGTTTCCTTATAAGAATTCCAAACATTTTATCCTAAAATAGTATACATTGTAATATCAATAGTTGCACATGAATAGTTAGGCAAGACACCATTAGGTTAACAAAGCTCAAATATGAAAGAAATGAGCAACTAATGAAGTTACAAAACAGTCAACTAATGAAATGAGCAACCAACGAAGAGGAAGAAGCAATCGGTAGGCATGCAAATGGCTTGACTTATGCCATTTAGGATGAGCTGAGCCTATTGAGGTTCAGAACAGTCAACAAATCCTACTAGGTAACCCTGAAAACAAAGGAGAAGTTATCTAGGAATACTTCGATGAGCATGGGGAAACTGATTGCTCAAAGCAAGAAGTTCATTGCCGCTAGAGGACAAACTAGTGGATCGAGAAAGGAGGAAGGTCATGAAGAGAGAAAAGAAGAGGGAAGTACTAGAAACTCTACACTAGACTACTGATGAGGGGGTGAGAACCCTAGAAATTGAGACACTTTTGGTTGAAGAGGGAATTTTGGAGCACAACATGCATACCAACCCAAAATAGTATGTTGCAAGTGTCAAGAACTGGGACATAACACATATGAGTGCCCAAAAAACTTGCATATTGAAAGTCGGTAGCAGATTGATAGTCCGGGATTTGACAACAAGACTAGTTCGACTGCCAAAGAGAGAGCACAATGGAGACTATGTCGAACGGGGGTAGAAATTTGACAATCTGGCGGATGCTACTACAAGAGAATTAGGAACCAGTGCAGAGAAAGTTTATCTTTCGAATGAAGGTGAAGATCTGAGACCGATGTTGTGTGACCATCATCAATGGAGGTAGCACATAGAATTTGGTCTCAATGAAAGTTATCAACAACTGGATCTAAAGTGTCGATCACAACCGAACGCCTATCGAGTGTCATGATTGTAGAAAGGACACCATGTCACTGTGATTAGGCAGTGTCAAGATAAATTTCAATATTGGCGAGCTTTATGACAGCATGTTGTGTGACATGATTGCGATGGACACTTGTCATCTATTACTAGGATGACCATGGAAATACGAGCGAAATTTGGTGTATGACAGTCACAAGAATACTGTCACAGTCAAGAAGGATGGCATGAAATTTTGACTGATTCCCTTTGCCGAATACCAAACACTAGTACATAATGAGAGATAAGTGACCAAAAAAATGACCAAAATCCACCTATAAATGTCCACTTTTTATTTGGAAATCGTTGGTGGCTAATTTTCGGTCTCTTACCACACAACAAAAAATGTGGTCATATATAGTTTGGTCATTTATAGCTTGTCGTCTAGTCATTAATTTGCTCACCTATTTGGTCATTAATCTCATCATATGTTTGGTCATTAATTTGGTCATATTCAAGGTCATTAATCTAGTCAGATTTGGTCATTAATCTAATCATATGTTTGGCGATAAGAGACCTAAAATTAGCCACAAAAACTCTCATTTGGTCATTTATATGCGAATTTGGGTCATTTTTTAAGTATCTTATCTCCTATTTGTTGGTCACTTATCTCTCATTTTTTGGTCACCAATTTAGTCATTTTATATGCAAATATTCATTGATTTTTGTAGATAGGGTAAGAAGGAATCGAACCACCAATCTCCTGCCTGTAAGGTAGGTGCTCTTCCATTAAGCTAATACCCTTGAAGTCTCTGCAATACTTGCAAAAGTACCAAGCTTATTCATGTACTTCAGACATCATTAGGGATCAATAATGAAATAAATAACAAAAAACTGTTGATATATGATGCTAATAATATTAAAAAACATATAACATGATTGATATGAGCTGAAGAGTTGAGGATCTAATTGTCCCAATGATAAGGCCAGAAAACCACTTGGAGAGAATGAAACAAAAAGCAATAAAACCAAAAAGATGTCTAGATTTTAAATTCAATAATAACATTATAAGGAAAAACATGAACTGTATATAAGATAATACATTACTAATTTATAAAATTAGAGAAGAATATCAAAATAACATCACATGTTCTGCTTGAATTATCTATGCTTCCTAGACCATCAAAGTTTGTACATTCCCACCATTCAAGCTAGAAATAAAGTTTGCTTCTTTGGTAACGTCCTGACTTCAAATCCCCATACACATCCAGGTCTATTATCCCTCTTTCATGTTCCAACTGCAGTAGAGTGCCAAAGGCCATAACTGTGCATCCTCATGTTCATATACAAGTCTAATTACATAACCGTGCATTAATTAACAAAACATCTTGACGACATAACACAACATGCCATGAACAAAATCTCACATTATAAAAGAAATTAAATACATCTTCTACACTTGTGGAAATAATGATTTGCATATTCAAATATCTAAACATAAATATGTTCTCATGTATTTAAAGTTTGTTGAACAGATAGAGAGATGGATCCAAAAGCTTAACAAATAGGCACCAATGAAACTGCAACTTCTAGAAACTGCCAAGTAGATTTTGATATTTAAACTTAGCAGCATATATCTTATAAGAAAAAATACATAAACCATGACAAACCATGACGAAACAGTACTAGAAACAAAATAGTACCTTTGTAACTAGACAAGATAAGTTTAAAACATAATTTCCATCTCTTTCAACTTTAACACTCCCAAAGGCCCCTGTGTTAAAGTTGAAAGCATACAAAGACAATAAATAACAAGAGTAGTAAATCTAGCTCGAAGTACAAAGAAAACAAATAAGATAACCTACTAGGAGAGTTGAAACCTTCCTTATACTCAGGAATATTTTTTTAGATTGGATCTTGTCTATTAAGATACAAGTCACTATAGGAACAAAGGACATACCATTGTTGAAAGGACTTGAGCACAACTTTATGTATACCATCAATACTCATGTTTCAAAGTTTTAAAACATATTTAATAGAAAGATATGTTATCACTAATTAGAATAATTCTTTTCTCTCAATCTATGCATTAAAACAAGCATCAGTAACATCTATGAAGCCTCAATAGGTTTGATAATAATAAAAAAACCTAAACAGATTAGATAAAATAAAATAAAGAACAAAACTCTAGGAAATCTAAAGTAATCTATGACACATATTACAACAGAAAACTAAAACCATGAACTAAGAACCTTATTAAAATCTAGGAAATCAACTCATCAACAAAAATAACCTAAAAGCAAATTTAGCATATTGTGGGTTTTAAGATTTTACACTAAAGCTTAAAAGTTAAAGGTTCCCTAGCATATATATATATATATATATTGTGCGACCAACTTGGCATGTTATTTAGCAGCAATATTCCTATAGAAATTACAAATATGTTAAATCATACATACTTGAAGAAAGAGCCGAGTTACATCATCCATGTTGGCAACGTATTCCTCTATAATATTTTCCACATACAACTCACTTTTTGTGTCTTCTTTAATCTGTAAGCAAAGCAATAACAAATATATATTACGAAAATATAGAACTTTAAATATGTAATTGATCTGTGAGGCCATTATAGGCATAAAACAAGTTGAAATTTGAAACATGAAACTGTCAAAAAGATGAAATATACATAAAAAGAATGACAACATGATGATCTTGTTAAGTGAATGCTTATTTGTGTAGGTTCCAACAAATCTACGATTTTCTCATTACATATTTGTCATGTTAAATATTTAATTGAGCTAAATAGAATGTGAGACCATTATAGGCATAAAACAAGTTGAAATTTGAAACATAAAACCATCAAAAAGATGAAATATTCATAAAAAAGACTCACAACAAGATGATCTTATTACCTAAATATTTATTTGTGTAGGTTCCAACCAATATGTGATTTGCTCATTATATATCTGTAACATACACTCAACTCTCAACAAATGGCAAAATATAGGACAAATTTATGTTATCATTTTCTCCACATCATAATATATACTAAACTTTAACTTGAATATTGTTTGAAGTTTACATCTTATCACTATTGAGATAAAGGAACAAACCCATGTTGACAAAACTATAGAGAATGAACAGATCGTGTAGATTAGATGGATAAGAGGAAGCATGGCGATTAGTCTTTGACTAAGAAAGAACTAATGAAGAATAGTAACATTTTTTTGCAAAATTGAGACATATGGAGGGGCATGTTGGCACAAAACTAAGAACGAAATAATGAAGAATACCAACCATTATTTTGCAAATTGAGACATATGGAAAAGGCGTGTTGACACAAAACTAACATAGAGGAAAAAGTGAAAAAAAAACCTATAAATATGTGTGGACTAAAAGATCAATTAACCTACATACCAAACCTAAAAAAGTAAATAAGATAAGTATATGGTTTCTTTTAGTGACCTTTAGGCCTTGCATGCTCATAACTTTCTAAGTGAATGTATATTTGAATTCGGGTGTTCCGAGCACATGGTCAAGTATTAAATGAATATATTGAAATAATTGTGTAGCTAATGATTATGCAATTATTCTTCTTAGTTGTGGAAATATTGAATATATTAAGAAAGATATGATCTTTGTTGTGTATCGTGTTCTTGGAGTGAAAAAACTGTTGTTGGTCAACAACTAACCTCGAGTGAAAAACTATTGTTCTTACTGCAACTAACCTAGATTCGCAAAAAGAAAAGAAAAACCGTTTTTCCTGGTGTTTTAATAGAAAACCAAAGCTGAAAACATGTTCAAGAACAACTTCAGATCCTGCAAAACCTTGGACATCATCCCATATATCATCCCATACATTACATTACATAAGAGAAACAAAATTCATAATTCATAATCAACTGCATACTGCCTTCATAACCAGTCGCCATAAGAATCTATTGTTCCAAACTTGTTTTGGACACTACTTACTATTTTTTTAACAGTCCAGTAAAGCAATCACTATATCTGACCACTAAAGAGAAAACCAGGAACCAAACCCAGCCTTAATAGTGATAGACACTACTTCCCACTTATCACAACAAAATCTATCCTATCATACAAGGAAGAAATGCATTTAATCTGTGATCTTGAATTCCACCAGATTGGCCACATAAAACATCACTTCAAAAAAAACGACTGCAAACATGACAAAAAGTGATATGGCAAATTCCACATGGTAGTGGGATCATGTCAAAGCCATGACTCCCATGTGAAGCTGTTGATATTTAGCAGTGATAGGTCAATGGATATGGAATCATCTGGAATTCAATCAAAGGGAAACTATCACTGACATGTGATTTGTCTACTTTTTCTACCAATCCTCACCTTTAACCATGTGATCTCGATTCCCGAAAGCACAATCCATGCTATCCTTTTCCTGCTGATTTCCTGTAGATTATTTCTTTGATTCTAATCAATTTATTTTGTCTCGACTTCACTGATTATTCTACGTATGTCCTGTGATTTCATCCACAATTAGTAAAGCGTTATACTTGCAGCTGTAAAATCTTTTTGTAAGTTTAAAACGTTCCCAGACAATCATGTTCAACCAGAGGTTTAAGGTAGCGTTTTGGATAACCATGGCTGCAACCATTTTAGTGTATGGTAAGTCCGTTCATGCAATATCTGTATTAACCTAGTATGCTATTAGTGGTTTGTATATGGTAGTTATTTTTCAAACTGAGAGGTGAGTTCTTATGTTCTTAGTGTTTTGTATAGCATATTGAATATAGCACAGAAAATACGGTGGCTAAAGAGCGTGCAGTGAAACTCAAGTCCAAAGTGGAACCTACTCGCTGATTGATCTATCGATTATTGCTCGTTGGGAGACGACTTGAGGGAAGGAAAGGAAATAAGAAGAGCCAAAAGCCGAAGCATAAGCTCCCACCCATAAGCAAGAGAGATAAATCCGAAGCGGCCAATAAAACACTAAGAATGAACAAAAATCAGGACAACACCACACAACCCATCCCACCCCACGCAAAAAAGCATAGGCATAGAAGGTTTATTGCAGGTTGTAAATGTGGATTCCTATCAGTAATAATGGTTGATTAGAATAGTGTCTTTTGGGTCATCGCATAAGTTTATCATATCGATCCATCTCATCAGTTTATCACACCAATCCCTAATTTTCATGTAAAAGTGGAGAGCAGAAATTACGACAATTTTAACCTGGCTATTCAGGCTCTAGTGGACATTATTATTACACTAATTCATGAGAAGTAAAATGTACTACTGGTAATCCTTAATTTGATAGTCACCCTGGACTATTGAAGTTGGAACACCATTACAAGCAAGCTGGTCATGTTTTATTCACAGAGAGATTCTAGAATTTATGATGTTTTACTACAACTAAGCGCATGGATATTAGGCTGACCTTGGGCAAACAATATTCAACATGCAGCATAGTAATAAATGCTGTGGCTGCTGCAGTGTGAGCTGTTGGATCTCAAACAGATTGAAATCCCAACCGTCCATGGTGTAGCCACCACAGCATTTATTACTCTGCTGCATGTAAAATATGTTTTGCCCAATAGTATGCTTGCTAGTAATACAATGAGTAACCTTACCTTTGTTGTTTTCCTTACTTCATTCTAAATATGGTGGTTCATAATAAGTGGGGATATTAAAAGAAATATAGAAAGCGTGTTAAATGCGAGTAAAGAAATAAAAACGTAGAATGTGGTTTCCTTTAAGTTTTGTATGCAAATTTACATGGAGTGCACATAGTCAATGTGTACAAACAACTTGATCATGACCCAGAATGCAATGGAAAAAAGGAGGAATAGTGACACACCTTTAAATAGAGTTGCACCAAATCGATACCTAGGTTCAGGCATGGAAGCTTTATATGGATACTTTTGGAAAACTATATCAAGCATCCAAACTTCATTTGTTATATTTCCATCTTCCTTGGCACTCCCAATGATAAACACACTATCTTCGTTGTAACCAATAGAAACATGGTCTGTTAATTCACCTGTAAAAAATCACAGGTAGACACCGGATGGATAGGGGGATGAATTTCTTGGATCGCCAGAACTGCTTTGATTTATAAACTACAGCCATACTCTTGCATCTTGGAAGTATAGAAGGAAGGAACAAAGTGAAATGCTATAAATCAGCTTAACAACCCTAAATCAAATAAGAATTCAGGAACCCACAATCATCAGCCTCAAACCCCAGACCAACGAAGGTTCTATATAATAAAAACTGCATCTGAGAAGCTTTTTAGGATCGATCGAAACAACGTTGCTCGAGAAACCCACACAACTTCTTCATTTTTTAACTCACCAACTTTAGTTTCCCCCTTACTTAAAGAACCACCTGAAATACATTAAATCGACAATAAAAATATACGTTTAGCAAAGGATCAATGGAATTACCTTTTGATTATTACAATATAATATGACACACACTTTTTATTATCTTTTTAGATTTCGGTTTCACTAGACTTCCCTTATTTGCACGACCCAAACAAAAAAGAGTTTATAGTTAATCTGAGTAAATGAGTATTAACAAAGTCATCTGCGCAGGTAGAGAAGCTAGGTGCATTATAAATCTCATGCAGAGGAAGATCAGGTATTCAAATAGAAGGAAAGATGATTAACACATACATTTGTTCTCTCCAGTCATGGCATGGTTATGTAAGAAAAATCGTCTCTTCGAATCATCATTATTCAAGCGAAGTTAAGAAATCAACAGAGATGGTAGTTGGAAAGTTATTATGAACCTGCATGGATAAGAGATAAATGAATATCAAGCTTGCGGATCGAAGAATCATTCTAATAGAACTACACCAAAAATGGATGAAGAGATGATACGTGATCAGTGGTGTTGATAGATCGAGGATAAAGATTGATGACTCATACGATTTTGGGCTCCTAAAGATGTTTGGGAATTATTTAAATCACTTGACTCTAAAGTAAACCACTTCGGACCTGTGGGACCTCCGAAGGAGTTCAAGATCCCAAAAGTGGGTTCATAAAACCACTTCTCTCATGAGCCTGAAACCACTCTACCCATCTACAGAGGATATAGGTGGTGTCGATCTGCATGATGAAGAGACATGGCCTGTAAAAATTGCACGACTTATGGAGCATGTAGATCTTGTGTCATAATATCAACGATGTATAGGGATTAAGTCCCGTGAAGATGCTCTATCATTGTTTTATGTGCAAAATCAAAATCTATATATAACCCACAAATATATTATAATTAAAAATTTTGAATTATCCAAGAGCTCCAAAAACCGTCATGGTCTGGCTTGCTTTATTCAATGACAGAATGCCTGACTCTCTTGATCCATATCTGGACTCAAAAATAGTATGTCACTGATAGCACTTGTGAGTGGTACAAACCCCATATTCCACAATTGGTTTCACTCGTTCTTTTCAGGCATCAAACCCCAGTTAACGGACTATCATTTCTTATTTCAGCTCTCTGCCAGGCCATGGCAATAAGAGTAAGCTGGAGTCTGCCTCAAAACCCATTAACCTTGCTACGTGATGAGAGCAATTGTAAAATATGAAAAATAAATTGAAGCACGTCAGGGAACAAGTCAAACACACTATGAAGACTCTACAAAAGGAATCTCGACCAGATGTATGAGTTTGACTTAATGACATTATGACCTGGGATTAGTAGATCAGTCAAGGTTTGGGCATTGTTGTTGGTGTTGTTGTTTCTTTGCGTGCCATGGTATTGCCAATGGGTAACCCATATGACATAAGGTTCTTCTACGTTCCTTTTGTGTCCTTTGATCTTGTCAAATAGAAGTTGCAGGTAGTGCATGCATTTATTCATCCAAAAATATAATATATTTACAACCCTTGCATACCTCATATATTTGCAGCCTTTGCATTTCTGGGACACTTGCTTTCTGGGAAACCTTAGGTATCTTTTGGAAAACCCTAGCCACACAATCAATGTTCAAGAATTACCTCAAATTGCATCAATATTTACAGCCCTTACCTCGTTTTGATTGAATATTTTCTAGAACTCAAATTTTTATTGATTTACCTCTTAAGCCCTTGTTTTGAAATTCTTCACAGCTTAGAAAAAAGTTTTATTGATTTACCTCTTAAGCCCTTGTTTTGAAATTCTTCATAGGCTTTAAAAAAACTTCTTCGCTGCACATATATAAACAAAAAAAATTAACAATATAAAACATAACCAGAAAATCATTCAAATGGCTGGGTATTTCTATTATTACAAGCCTCAGATAGAAACTACCTCACTCCTCAATGAAAAATGACTAACAAAACCCCCAATTTTTTCCCCAATTTTTTCTTTCCCTCCTTGTTGAGTTTGTTTTTTAAAATTTGTTAAATAATTATATTTTTATAACATTTACATTATTATATTATTATTTATATAATAATATTTATTTAATTAAAATATTTATAATAATATTTATGATTTTATTTCTTTTTTTTTTCAGAAGAAAAAATACCAGTCTTTGTTATTTGATTAGAATCAAAAGACATCTTTTACATAGCATCAATGACTGAGCATTCAACAATCAGCAAAGACAACAGTCAAAGCAGCACAATAATAACAGAAATGATCAAAGCATAGTGCATCATCCAAGATAGAAGAAACAAAAGTCTGATCATGATTATGATTTTATTTCTTTATAATGTTTCACCTTAATATATTTATATATTAAGAACATGTTATATTAATATTATATATATTAAATATTTAATAGTAGTTATTAACATATATAAAACACTATATACATACATGTTCAAATATATTATTAATATATATAGTTTTTTTTTAAATGGAGGAATAGGCAATTTTTTCTCCACAAGAACATCAAGGTAGTTTTTTTAACATTCTAGACATAGGTGTGATAACTTGGAGGAGCAAAATAGTAGGATTTCAACTTATGAGATGTAAAATACTCTTATTTACCGAAACTTCAACCGACTCCTAAAATGGTCGATTTTGGCCAAATGAAATATGAGCAAGATAAGTGTGATAAGCTCAACACAATGGTATAAAATTCAAGACATGATGATGCTTTTAACGAGAAACAAAAAATCTCTGAGACATAACACTAAGTGGATTATCAAAATAACCTACTGAATCCATGAGGGGGTCTACAATATACTAAATTTTAATACTATAGTTGGATTCGATAGAGGGGGTCCTCGAATCCATTTGCAGTGTTCAAATTTAGTAAATTGTACAAATTTATTGTCAAAATTGTAAATTTCCATTGTCAAGGTGGTACAACTAAAAATGACTAAATAAATGACCAATTGTTATGTGGTCATTTTTAGTTTAAATCTTATCCTGTGACCAAATTGGTCATTTTTAGTTTAGTTCTTATCCCATGACCCAATTGGTCATGTTTAGTTAGCTCACTTAAAATTTCTCAATTTTGGTCATTTATCCCTTGAAAAAACCATGGTGACCAATTTTTTTGGTCACCTTGTCGCTTATTTCTCATTTTGTACTAATGAAACTAGCCAGGGAAATGGAAATAATTATTGGAACAGGAGGATGCTAATGTATTCATTCGAGGATTCCCTGAAGTAGGAAAAGAAGCAACAATATTGCTTTGCAACCATTTCCAAAGGTCTAAGTATCAACAGACCGACAGAGGATATCTCAATTGAAATCAAACAGGTGTTGTCAAAATTCAAGGGCATAATGGTCAATGAGATGTTGACAAGGTTGCAACTGATAAGAAGTATATCTCATCAGATCAACTTGATTATAGGGTTGAGTTTTTCGAACAAGGCGCCACATAGGATGACGCCTACCGAGAATGTTGAGTTAAATCAACAAGTCCAAGAGTTGTTGGATAGAGGATTGATCAAAGAGAGTCTGATCCCATATGCAGTACCAATTGTACTAGCACCAAAGAAGGGAGGAGAATGGAGAATGCACACCAGTTCAAGGGCCATCAACATGATCACCATAAAATACATGTTTCCATTGCAAAGAATAGATCACTTGATTGACTACTTGAGTGGAGCAAGGTACTTCACCAAGATCAATGTATTGTACCCGAAAACCTCATTTGAACATGGAGACCACAAGGTACTCAACTTCATTTCTGAATTTGTATTTCAAACCCAATTTCCATTTTTTTCTTTTAGAAATTTATTCAATTACACAACAGAAATAAATAATCATATTCGCCCCAAACAATTTATGCATTCATTTAATTTACAAACAACACAACATGAATGGACATGTCATTCCAAGCAAATTCTATGCATTTCAACATTTATAAGCAACACATTAAATAACATGGAAACACATAATTAAACCATGTCATCAATACACAAATAGACGCTTATATTTAAGCAATTATTCTCCAACTAGATGCATGTGAAGGATGTTCCTCCTAGCCATATGCACTATCAAACCAAAAATTACTTTGACAAGACACCCCCGAATTGAGGCTATCAATCCATAAGGGAAAACCTCTCCCTCAATACCAATTAATCAGTTAAATTCTCATGCAACCTACTAGTACCTTAACCCCCTCCACAACTATCCCAATCCTCAATTCTTTTTCCCCATCGACCCACGCAACACATGGAACAAGCTCCATTCTCTGAGTACGGTCCCTTGGGAAACCTCCAGTTCCATTTTAGAACTCCAACATAGGATGGAAAGGAAGTATCTGAATTTTGGACTCTAGAGTACAAGCTGCAGTCCATGTTTCTCTCTCACCGGTCTACCTAGGTTGATGGCATGCATAATTCATGTACCTCCATGGCATCTCCGTTCTCTAAAATGGTAACTGACTATGGCTTCCAAAGATGACGACTCATAAGTGAAATTTGAAATGGTGGAGGAATAGTGAAGAACATAACCCCTCTTTAGTTGGAAAACTCCATTTTATAGGCATAAATAAGCTTTCCATGTGGCCACTCCACATGGAACCACTTTTTCCACCTTGATCCCCTTCTTAAGTTAATGAAATAAGGCTTAATCAAAGTATGACTCTTAATCATAATTTAATAACCTGGTTTAATTCGCTAAGGCTAGGGAGATAAACTAAGGAACACTACGACTATCCAACTTGTGGATTCATAGCCCCCCATCTCTTCTTCATCCTTCTTCTCATGTGTTAGTGCTAAAACTTACCTATTAAATTTTTTTGCATCTTTGTCTCAGTTTCAATATTCCGTAGTATTTCTAAGGAGTGCCATTGTAGAATGTGCAAACACACTACTGTTTACCAACAACCAAGATCTTTTTGTGTTTGTGTATTGATTGATTGCATGAATATTTGGATATTTTGTAGTTTGTGGAGATGTTTTGCTATGCTTTGATCATGTGTAGAAGGTGGCTCTCAAAGTCATATTTGTTCTTCCAAAGTTCAAGAGTTTCATGATTCTGTAGTGAAATCATGAAGTTCTACATGTATTGGCACTACAAAATAAGCTCTTATTCTTCAGTACACCATAGAATGAGCTTCAATCCTGTAGTAGAAGTTTATTTTGGTAATATTTAGGTGTTGAGGAATTAGAATTAGTCATGTAGAGAAGGCTTAATTCCATTGGTATGAAGTTGTTGTAGTTGAAGGACAAGTGTTGCATTAAAAACTTTCCACTACATTTTCTTTCAAGTTGGTTATCTCATGTTGTCAGCCTCTATTTTGTTAAATTGCAAGTATGAAGGGTTCATGATCATCAGACAAGATCATGTAGAGATAGATCGAGTACAAACATGATGAATCACCATCAAATGGATCTATGTGTATCTATCAACCTAAGCAAAAGAAACTCATGGTTGAAGGTATATGTACGCTGACAATTCCCGTCCTTTTACAGGTGTTGAATTTCAGCCATACCGTAAGGAATTAATCAAAACGGTTAAAATCCCACTTCAATAATAGGGTGATTTATTCTATCCAAGGACAATTTTCAATTTTTTGCAATGGTTTAAGAGAAAATCGTTTATGTTCAAGATATAATTTCCCAGAAAATTGTTGTGGCTAGTTTTCAAACGCTTAGTCATCACTCCATGTGCATTCCTAACCATCTTCAACGTAGATCATATAAGGAAAATGACAAATCTCATATTTTGAAAGATCTAATCCATCCAAATCTTCTCAAAGGAGCAGTTTATTCTAGATTTGAAGACAAGTGGTTAATTTCTAGACAGGGTATTTCGAGCTAACCCAGATTTCTTGTCAAGGAATATGATACTTTCTTATTTTGGTTTATGAACATATTTTATTTCAAAACTTGTATTAGTTGTATATAGATTTTCTAAGAAAATTATCATTGAATGTAATAGAGGGATCTCAATCCAATAGTTTTGGATCTGGAATTCATTTATACATAGAAAGGTCTAAATGTAAAGGAGGAGGTCCTTCCTTTTGGAAGCTAAAGAGTTCGAAAGAAGAGATTACAAGGGAATTTTAATGTATATTTTGTCTCAACATCTAATACAAACAATGAAACTTCATGCTTTATAATCATTTACTTATTCTAGAGACTATGATTTTCATATTCATTGCTTTTATCTCTTGTTTAAACATTGAAAACTTTATTGTTGTGCAGTTAGTGACCTTTCATTGTTCAAATCAAAGAACAGTTATGATTTTCTATTGATTTCCTGAACCTGAAAGTTGTATTTGAGCATGTATTTGCCAGATTTGTGAATGATACATTGGACTTGTTTTAAATTTCTGAATATATCGTTTCCATCCTATGTGTTCATGCATTTTATTCTTTGTCTATATCTTAATATTTAGTATGTTCCTTGAGTAAGATGCCTATAAGTTTTGAGATTTCACCCTAAGCATTAGATTGTAATACCCCGGTTTTGACCCCATGGTATTAAGATTGTACATGATGTAAATATTGTATGAAAATGATGACGAGGATCTCAAGGCCAAGGCCTTGCCATTGATTGATGTTTTCTGGATAGGTGATCGAGGTTGATGCTTATGGTTTTGGTTCTAAGTCAATCATAGTATGCATATATTTGATATATCATGTAGATGTACAGTTAAATATATAATACCACAACTAGCTATGGAACTACAACGTGAAGGAGATGGGGGCATGATTCCATAAGGGATAGGGTGGGGAGTTGGTCAAACCCCCTGAGCCAATAGGGTGTGACTAGGTGTCAATGGGGAAACCCATGTACCCTCAGATACATTTCCATCCTCTGCCCTCAATTATCAATTTCTCCCAGAAGTTGGTTGAGGCAGTTAATGACTTGGGCAGAGCAAGGCATGGCAGTCTGATGGCTTGGAAGAGAAAGCCTGCAATTCTACAGGTCTGCCACCTGGGAGGCCGCATTCTTGCTTCTACAGCAAGTAAACCTGCTTGGGAATGTGTTCCTATTCCCTCATCCCTAAGTCGTGATGAACGTTGGGTTCATTCGCCTTGTTCATGGAGCCTGCGGGGGGGAGAGTGGTGTTTTAGTTCATGCATGTTGTGCGCTCATCCTCCTTGCAAAATCGTGTTTTGTTCTAGGTTGTTCACCTCTTGTTTACCTCCCTTAGTCCTGCAGAGGTTCGTTGGTCTCCTTGTTTTGCTGAGTGAATGAGTAGTGGAGATCACTCGATTTTATGAGCAATTGTGGTCATCTATGGTTTCCCAGTTTTGTTGTGCAATGGTCTCCTCTGTCACAAAGTGAGTGCAAGCATGTTTTGTTGTGTTACACTGTAGTTGGTTGTGTTGTGCACCTAGTTGGGTCTGAACTCTATGCAAGACTTAGGAGTGGAAGAGACATAGAAAGTGCTTGATAAACCTAGTGTGGAACCTCACAATAAGATAAGAGTGGTTGGTGAATCTGCTCTACACATCCTGAAGAGCACTGGAAGGGAAGGGGTAGCTTGAGGGACTATGGAGCAGAGAAGGGGACACTTCCTTGTGTTGAGTGTGTAGGAAACGTGTAGGTATATCTTGTGAATGTGTCCTTAGCTCTATGGATGAGCTCACTAGCTTAGTAGTTCTTCCTGTCCACTGCCTTGGTAGCCTGATAAACCCAACTTGAAGGATGGCTTGGCTAGTAGCATGATAAACCAATCTATTGGCTTGGATTTGTCTTATTGTGTTTGGCCTTATGAGTAATCCTTGGCGGAACAACCTGATAAACCCAACTATAATGATGGCTTCGCTGGTATCCTGATAAACCCATCTATTGGCTTGGATGGTCCTTAAACTCATTGCTGGCTTGACTGTGAATAGTCTGATAAACTTAGCAGTGCTTAGCTCATGAGCCTGCATCCTGATAAACCCAACTTGGCGTTGTCTTGGTTAGACAGTCTGATAAACCCAACTGAAGGTTGGCTTGACTATGTGTGTCCTTTGGTCTGTTTGTGTGTAAGTATGTTGTTCCCTAGTTCCTTGTGGAATCATGCCCAACTCGGGGGTGGTAGTGTGTTGAGAGATTAATGAACACACTAGCCTATGGTTGGGTGGAACGTTGCAGGGACATAGCTAGTTGATGGACAGCTTAACCATCAGGATAAGTATCTCTATTATGCTTGTTTATGCCATGTAATTGCTTATGATTTATTATGATCATGTTGAATGCTTTATGATGGCCGAGTAGAATTTTATTGATGTTATGTTTTCCTGCATTTTACTTATGTACATGCCTTGTGTTCTATGATGCATTTGCTTAAGTTCATGGAGGCTAGAAGCCTGTTATAGAGCCAAAAATACAGCTAAGGTAAGAATCATTGAGTTTCCACCGCTTGGAATCCGCCTGCAGAAGGTGGAAGGAGGAAACCAGAAGAGTAAAAGTTGAGCAAGGCAGAATTGTTGTGCTTCCGCACGCCAGGATCCGCCTGCGGAAGGTGGTAGACGGGAGGTGGAAAGGACAGTTGAAAACAAGGCAGAAAGTGGGTTTTCTGATTTCTGAAGTCCGAGGTCGGAAGGCGAAAGTTGGAAGCACAAAAGGATTCTAAGGAAAAAAGATAGTTTTTTATTTCTGAGTTCAAAAGTGCAAAAGGAGGGAAGCGGTAGTGCGGAAGGGTCGTTAAATGTTCCGTCACACATTAATTTTCTGATTTCCGAGTTTCGAGGTGCGAAAGACAGAAGAATGTTTCAATGTCCCCATTGCACATTATGCTTCCGATTTCATATCTCGGAGGGTGGAAGGGAGTCCCAAAGCTGAAGTGCGGAACATAAACTGTGAAAAGACAAGTCCAGTGCATAAATGATCATTCTGGTCATAGAAGGGATATGTCAAGGGTGGAACGATTGTTATAGTGGTTTCCAAGCCTGAGAATGAAGGTTGAAATGTGTGTTAACATCCATGCCTTGTGTTTTGAAGGAGAACAAGGGTTCTCGAAGGAAAATTTTTAATTTATCTGCATTATGGGGTATGGGGATGTTACAGATTGCTATCAGAGTTGTTGGTTGCATCATTGGGCCTGGATGGGCCAGGTGACAGTAAGTAAATGGATTTTTTCTGAAGATACTATGCAGGAAACAAATGATGTTGTTAACACATTTTGCAGAGTCATAATGCAATTTGGAAAAAGTGGGTTTTGGCTCATCCATGAGAACCTACGACATGTATGATGCACGGAATCCCTATGAGCATGAGGAGGATGCCCATTGCCATGGAGGGAAACGTCCGAGTTGGAAATGCTGATACAAAGTCTAATGGCAGAATATTTCAAGAGAAGCTGTCGGACATTACAGCCACCATGTGAAGCTTAATTAAAACTCAAGAAGAGAAACATCAGCTGAATGCAACCATGTTATAAAGCTTAACAGACATCCAAAGGTGGATGAGTTATGGGTGTCATACATAGAAAACAGAAGGAAGAAAAGGCAGTACCACAAGAAGGAAGAGGTATTCTAGTGGGTCATCTAACTCTGAAGGATCCATTGGGGGTTTGAGCTCTTCATCTCACAGAGATAAGAGAAAGAGGTGCTACAGGAACAATTCATGTGATGAGTTTAAGAAGGAAACTCCCCCTACCTTTAACGGTGAAGTAAAGACTGGTCAAGAAGCTGAATCTTGGATTTTTGGGATGAAGAAATATTTCCAAGTCCAAGACTACTCTGGAAATATGAAGGCTAGAGTAGCCATCTTCAACTTGAATGGGAGAGAATCCATATGGCAGGAGCGCCTTAGGCAAGTAAAGAAGATTAGTGAAAGGAATATCACTTGGAAACAGTTCAAGAAATACTTTAGGAAGAAGTACCTCTCTGACAGGTATTATGATGATAAGATCAAAGAATTCCATGAGTTGAAATTGGGACATCAGACAATGGAGGAGTATGCCAATAAGTTCTCGGAACTATTAAGATATGTCAGGAATATCAAGGATGAAAAAGTGAAAATCTAGTGGTTTTTGAGTGGGATACCTTAGTCCTACAAAGACAGAATTGAGTTTTATGAACCTAGAACTCTAGAATAAGCAATAAGGAAAGCTAAGTATTGCTATAAGAAAAGCAAGAGCAAACTTGATTACCATAAGTCTTGGAAGGACAAGAGAAATGAGAAGCCTAATCAGAGGAAGAAAGGTTTCATACCTTCTAACTACAGGAATCAGCTGAAGCAACCATCACAAGCTGTGAATCCGCCAGCAGAGTGATGGGAGAAAAGCCAGAGATCCACAACTGAACAAAGAAACCCTTCAATGTTGGAAATGTGGAGGACCCCACATGCGCAAGAATTGTCCACTTGAGGATGGGTTTGTAAGGCAAGCTCATAACATTCAAGAAGTTGAAACTATGGGTCAAGTGGAAAGGATTGCCCCTACTATTTATGCAGTGCTGGAGGACCTCCAAGCAGATCATCAGTAAGCGATGACTGAAGTTGCAGGTAAGATTGCTGAGCAATCTATTTCTATTTTAACTGGCCCTGGATCTACTCACAGTTATATTAATCCTATAGTAGTTGGGATTTGTGCTTTTAAGAAGTTAAAGTATAGCAAATCATGGATAGTTCAACTGGCCGCTGGGGCTAAGAGAAAATTCAGCGAAGTGGTAGAGAAATGTCCATTGGTTATGAATGGATTGGTCACTTATGTATATCTGAATGTTCTACCACTTGGTTCCTATGACATCCTCATTGTAATGGATTGGTAGGAAGCACACAGGGTAAAGCTTGATTGTTACAATAAGACTTTTGAATATATAAATGAAGAGGGAAACTTAAGGGTTGTAAGAGGAAATCCTAAAGTGATTTCTGTTAGGAATATTTCAGCCATACAGTTGAAGAGATTATGTAGGAAAGGTTGCAGAGTGTATGCAGCCCAGGTGTTGGAGTTAGCATAGAACGAAACTCCTAGGTTGGAGGACTTTCATGTGTTGCAGGAATTCATGGATGTTTTTCATGATGAAATTCCAGGGCTTCCTCCAAAAAAGGACATTGATTTCACAATTGAACTTGTGCTAGGAGCAGCACCAGTGTCCAAGACACCCTACATGATGAGTACACCAAAAATGCTAGAGCTGAAGATGCACCTGCAAGAGTTGTTGGAGAAGAAGTACATCAATCCAAGTGTGTCTCCTTGGGGAGCACCAGTTTTGTTTGTGAAGAAGAAGGATGGTACACTCAAGTTGTGTATTGATTACAGACACCTGAACAAAGTCATTGTGAAGAACAAATACCTTTTTCCTAGGACTGATTACCTCTTTGATCAAATGAGAGGAGCAAACGTATTTTCCAAGATTGACTTAAGGTTTGGTTACCATCAAGTATGAATCAAGAATGACAACATTCATAAGACAACTTTTAGAACAAGGTATGGACATTATGAGTTTATAGTGGTACCATTTGGTCTCACAACTGCACTAGCTAGATTTATGTGCCTTATGAACAGTGTTTTCAGCAAGTATCTAGGCAAGTTTATTCTTGTCTTCCTCGATGACAATCTCATTTATTCTAAGAACGACGAAGAATATGAAGAACATCTGATATTGACATTGCAATTGCTCGGGGAGCTTAAGCTGTATGCAAAGTTGAGCAAGTGTGACTTCTCTAAAGATAGGATTCACTATTTGGGTCACATTATCTCAAACGAGGGTATATCTATGGACCCCGAAAAGATTGAGGCCATTATGATTTGGCCAATTCCAAGGAATGTGGCAGATGTAAGATCTTTTATGGGCCTTGTAAGTTACTACAGGAGATTCATTGAAGGATTCTCCAATGTTGCACATCCAATCACTTCCTTGCAAAGGAAGGGAATATAGTTTGAGTGGACACCAAGGTGTGAAGAAAGCTTCCGGCAGTTGAAGAATCTTCTCACAAGTGCACCCATCTTGAAGATTGTAGACCTAGAATTTTTTTTTGTTGTGTGTACTTATGCATGTGATCGAGGACTTGGAGGAGTTCTTATGAAAGACAACCATATGGTATGTTATGAGAAAGATCATGAAAAGAATTATGCCACTCATGACTTAGAACTTGTAGCCATAGTACATGCTCTCAAGATGTGGATGCATTACTTAATGGGCAGAAAGTTTGAGTTAAGGACATACCACTGTGGTCTAAAATATTTGTTTGATCAACCTACTATAAATGCTAGGAAACCTAGATGGATAGAGTTTTTATGTGACTTTGGTTTTGAGATCAAACACATAAAGGGAAAAGAAAACAAAGTGGCTAATGCACTCAACAGGATGGTGCATGAAATGCACTTGGCATCTCTTAGCATTTGCCAATCAGATTTGAGACAACAGATTGTTAATCATACTGCTGAAGATGAAGTGTATGTGCAAGTAAAAGACAAATTGCAGCAACAAACTCTTGAGAAGAGATATGAGGGATATAAATTGGAGGAAGATGGACTTCTTACTTACAAAAACAGAGTTTATATTCCAAGTGTAGTAGACTTGAGGAGAATTGTTATGGATGAGATCCATCAAGCTCCATATTCTGGTCACCTAGGATATCAGAAGACAATTACTACAGCCAAGAAGCAGTATTTTTGGCTAGGAATGAAGAAGTACATTACTAAGTATATTTCAAAGTGCACGAAATGTCAACAGGTGAAGGTTGAGCACCAACACCTAGCAGGGCTATTGCATCCTTTTCCAGTTCCAGAATGGAAATGGGAAGTGATTTCCATGGATTTTATTACAGGATTTCCAATGACTTGGAGACAACATGATTCCATCATGGTTATGGTGGACAAGTTGAAAAAGGCAGCACATTTCATACCAGTCAGGTCCACACATAAGACGGATGATATTGCAAAAATATTCATGAAGGATATTTTCATATTGCATGGATTGCCTAAGGAAATAGTTTTTGACATCAATGCTAAGTTCACTTCCAATTTTTGGAATGGATACAAAGCTGAACTTCAGCACTACCTACCATCGTCAGACTGATATGTGGACATAGAGAGTGAATCAAGTGCTTAAAGACATGCTTCACATGTATGTTATGGATAAACCATCCAAGTGGGAGGAATATCTACACTTTGTATTGTTTGCTTACAATAATGGACAACAAGCATCATTGGGGATGAGTCCTTATGAATATTTGTATGGAAGAAGGTGTAGGACACCAGTGACATGGGATAATCCAGTGAACATGATTAATTCAAGGAAATGGAGCAGGAGGTTGCAATGATCGGGAAGAATCTAAAAGCATCCCAGGACAGACAGAAAATCTATGTTGATAAGCATAGGGTGGACAAAGAGTTTAGTTTTGGGGATCATGTTTACCTCAGAGTGAGGGCAAGGAAGAGTTCCTTGAATCTTGGAAATTGTGCCAAGTTGTCACCTAGATATTGTGGTTCGATTGAAGTGCATGAAAGAATAGGGCCAGTTGCATATATACTTGCATTTCCTGCTAGCACTAGAGCTCGTAATGTTTTTCTTATTTATTTGCTTAAGAAATATGTACATGACTATAACCATGTGATTGATTGGGATGTGATTCAGGTGGAACCCGAGGGAGAGTTCCAAACCGAGCCATTGCACATCCTTGACAGGAAGGTCACCATGCTACAGAATCAAGCCATAGGATAGGTAAAGGTGCAATGGGAGCACTACGGTCCTGAGGAGGCTACTTGGGAGATGGAGGACGCCATGCGATTGACACATCCATTTTTGTTTAATTTTGCAGAACAATGAGGTGTTGCCAGTGTAGCATTTGTGTTCAAGTTTGTTAAGCACTAAGGTCAATGTTGTTGTAGGGGGAGGGGATTGTAAGACCCCAGTTTTGACCCCATGGTATTAAGATTGTACATGATGTAAATATTGTATGAAAATCATGGCAAGGAGCTCATGGCCAAGGCCCTGTCATTGATTAATGTTTTGTGGATAGGTGATCAAGGTTGATGCCTATGGTTTTGGTGATAAGTCAAGCACAATATGTATATATTTGATATATCATGTAGATGTACAATTAATATAATACCACAACTAGCTATGGAACTGCAATGTGAAGGAGATAGGGGCATGATTCCACAAGGGATAGGGTGGGGAGTTTGTCAAACCCCCTGAGCCAATAGGGTGTGACCAGGTGTAAATAGGGAAACCCATGTACCCTCATCTACCTTTTCATCCTCTACCCGCAATCATCAATTTATCCCAGAAGTTGGTTAAGGCAGTTAATGCCTTGGGCAGAGCAAGGCATGGCAGTCTGATGGCTTGGCTGAGCAAGCCTGCAAGTTTGCAGGATTGCCGCCTGGGAGGGCTCGTTCTTGCTTCTGCAACAAGTAAACCCACGTGGGAATGTATTCATGTTCCCTCATCCATGAGTCGCGCTGAACATTGGGTTTATTCATGTTGTTCGTGGAGCCTGTGGGGGGGAGAGTGGTGTTTCTGTTCATGCGTGTTGTGCGTCCATCTTGATTGTAGAACAGTGTTTTGTTATGGGTTGTTCACCTGTTGTTTACCCCCCTCAGTCGTGCAGAGGTTCGGTGGTATCCTTGTTTTGTTTAAAGAATGAGCAGTGGAGATCACTCAATTTTATGACAAAGTGTGGTCATTTATGTTTTCCCAGTGTTGTTGTGCAATGGTCTCCTCTGTCACTGAGTGAGTGAAATCCTGTTTTGTTGTGTTACACTGTGGTTGGTTGTATTGTGCACCCTAGTTGGGTTTGAACTCTATGCAAGACTTAGGAGTGGAAGAGACGTAGAATGTGCTTGATAAACCTAAAGTGGAACCTCACAATAAGATAAGAGTGGCTGGTGAATCTGCTCTGCACATCTTGAAGAGCACTGGAAGGGAAGGTGTATCCCGAGAGACTTTGGAGCAGAGAAGGGGACATTTCCTCATGTTGGGTGTGTAGGAAACATGGATTCTAGGACATATATGTCTTGTGAAGGTGTCCTTAGCTCTGTGGATGAGATCACTAGCTTAGCAGTTCTTCATGTCCACTGCATTAGTATCCTGATAAACCCAACTTGAAGGATGACTTGGCTGGTGGCCTAATAAACCCATATGTTGGCTTGGCTGTGTCTTGTTGTGTTTGGAGTTGTGAGTAATCCTTGGCAGGACAACCTGATAAACCCAACTAGAATGATGGCTTAGCTGGTAGCCTGATAAACCCATATGTTGGCTTGGTTGGTCCTTAAATTGATTATTTGATTCACTATGAATAGTCTAATAAACCCAGCAGTACTTGGCTCGTGATCCTACATCCTGATAAAACCAACTTGGTGTGGGCTTGGCTGGATAGTCTCATAAACCCAACTGAAGGTTGGCTTGACTATGTGTGTGCTTTGTTCTAGCTACGTGTAAGCCTGTTTTTCCCTAGTTCCTTGTGGAAATCATGCCCAGCTCGGGGGACGAAATGTGTTGAGAGATTAATGAACACATTGGCCTATGGTTGGGTTGAACATTGCAGTGACATAGCTAGTTGCTGGACAACTTAACCATTAAGATAAGTATCTATGTTATGCTTGTTTATGCCATGTAATTGCTTATGAGTTATTATGATCATGTTGAATGCTTTCTGATGGCTAAGTAGAAGTTTACTATTGTTATGTTTTCCTGCATTTTACTTATGTACATGCCTTGTGTTATGTGATGCATTTACCTAAGTTTATGGAGGCTAGAAGCCTATTACAGGGCAAAAAATGTAGCTAAGGTAAGAATCGTTGAGTTTCCGCCCCTTGGAATCTGCTTGCGGAAGGTGGAAGGTAGAAACCGAAAGAGGAAAAGTTAAGCAGGGAAGAATTGTTGTGTTTCCATACCCCAGGATCCGCCTGCAGAAGGCGGAAGATGGGAGGCAAAAAGAACAATTGAAAACAAGGCAGAAAGTGGGTTTTCTGATTTCTGAAGTCCGAGGTCAGAAGGCGGAAGTCAGAAGTGTAGAAGGATTCTAAGGCAAAAAGATAGTTTCTGATTTCTGAGTTCCAAAGTGTGGAAGGCGGGAAGCGGAAGTGGAGAAGGCGGAAGGCCTTCCGATTTCCGATCTCTGAGAGAGGAATGTGGAGAGCGAAAGTGTGGGAGACGGAAGGCAGAACCAAGTTTAAGTATCCCCATTGAGCTTTATGTTTCGATTTCCGAATTTCAAGCTCGAAAAGAGAAAGTGCAGAACGTGGACTGCAGAAACACAGGTCCAGTGTGAAAATGATCATTCTGGTCACAAAAGGGATATGTCAAGGGAAGAACGAATATTACAGTGGTTTCCAAGCCTGAGAATGAAGGTTGAAATGTGTGTTAACGTCCATGCCCTATGTTTCGAAGGAGAAAAAGGGTTTTTGAAGTAAAAATTTTAATTTATCCCCATTGTGGGGTATGGGGATGTTACATAGCTATTTGTAACCCCTTAAACCTGAAACTTCATATCCTTGTAACCTTTCCTACCAAACCTACTTTAAAACCTAAACAATATGACCTAAACTATTCCAAATCTTCAAGATGTGCTAAACTTTCCCTTCAAGCAGTCAAAGGACAATTTTTAGTGCTAACATCTTTTGGCGTCATTGTCGGGGAATGGAGAATTGAAGCTATTTGTACCTGAGCTATATGATAATGATCAAATCTGACTTTGATGGTGAATAAATATCAGACACAAATTTGACTATAGATATTTCACCTAGTGGCTCCATGATTGAAGAATCCAATGACAATTTCACAGTCTCATAATGTTAGATGCTCGAATGGATGTCATTCTGGCTCGACGGTTTGCACCTTTTAATTTTTCAGCTTTTCCTGGATTTCCTAATGTTGTACCTCATGTAGATGAATGATAGGATTGTCTTCCCAAGTTCAAAGAAGGTACAAATGGTAATCCTACAGAACAATTGTTGGAATTTCATGAGCATATGTATTAAATGAACATTTATGATGAGGATGTGTTGATGAAGTTATTTATGTAATCACTTGAAGGAGATGCTCACGAATGGTTCCAATCCCTTTCTCCTTCTAGCATACCTTCCCTGAAAGAGTTTCGCATAGTGTTTAATGAGCATTGTAAAAGATATTTTCCAGTTGAATTAATTTTTTAAAATTGTTGCAAGGAATTCGATTCATCCATGTAGAATTATATAGAAAAATCTTCTTATATTGAGGATGAAAGTGGGTTTACTGATAAGGAATCAATCATACATGAAACTCTCTCTCATTCTTCTTTTCAAGAAGAGGGTTTTCAGGATGTTGTTGATGATAAAATCGTTGATAACATGGTTGTAGACTCATTTGATGTTTATAATAGTTGTTGTGATGATGAAATTATTGTTCCAAATTCTCATGAAGATTGATTTGTTCATATGCATAGTTTCTTTGAAGATCCCCACGAAATGAAGATTTTTGAATGCCAAAAGTAAGAAATTTTAATGATCAACATGTATATGATGAGTATGAAGATGACAAGGAGGAGGTTTCTATTTCAACATACTCATAATTTTGCAGCAGTGATCCAATCTATGGCAACTACAAGTCAGAGTCTGGGAAGATAGTGAAGGAAATGATGTTGAGTTATCATATCAATCCACAGTATTTCCTTCTATGCAGGAGGTTGATCATAATTTTTGAGAGGTTAGAAAGCCTATATTTGACATTGAAGAGGCAACTACTCAAAACAAAGAACCGATTAAGCATGTTGGTTTTTTTCTTGAAACTGATGAAGCACTGTTAGAAGGCAGCGAAGGGAATGTTTATGAGCACATAACTTATTTTCAAGAAACAACTGAAGAAGAGGGAAGCTTTGATCTTATTTATGAAGAATACCAAGAAAAGAGATTTTATCCTCCCTACCTGTTTATCTGATTAAAGATTCTACTAGAGACATAACTTTTCTCCCTCTTGAAGGTAATGAAATTATTGTTCCCATGCTGATGATGATCAACTCATTTATAATAAATAAAATTGCAGATTCCTTTATAAATTTTTGAAAAACAACAAGAAGCTTTTCATGATCTTTTTTATAATGGAACTGTTGAAAATATTTTTCAAGTCAACAATGTACAGGATTATTCAGATAATTTTTCAAATTATCCCATATTTGATGAATATGAGAATAATTTAGAATAAGATTTTTATGAATCAATCCATAGAAAATCAGATCCTGTACATGATAGTTATGATTCAAAAGCAAAGTTTGATTTCCAAGAGCATATTTCTACATTAGCATGCACTGGAACTCATAGCAGCAAACAAGTATATGGTTATTATAATGAAGAATTTGAAGAAAGCATTGCAAGTTCTAATGAGGATCATATTTTAATTCGATATCTCAAAAGCAATAAAGGAAGTTTGCTGCCTTTTCATGTTTCATTTTTGTAGAAGGAATATTTTGGCATCATCAATGGAGTAGTGAAAGTTGAGGAATCTCATAGACCATCCAATCAACTGAAACTTGAAGAGAAAGGATCTATTGAGATAGTCTTTCAAGTTTTTGATAATCATGTAGCACTTTTATTGGAGGAGTTTCTTCATCCTTTTCAGAATCTAGTGGCAATTTACATGGAGTTAAAATGGAATAGAGAGCCTTTTGTTTTGTACTTTTCAAGGACAATTTCTGAGAGTTGTAAGTATGATTTCATTGATCAATTTTGCTTATACTTTTTAGCTTATTCTGTTTTATTCGTCCTTATATATGGAAATCACCTTCAACCAATTAATCAGCTACTTGCAAGGCTGCACTGGAAGTCTGATTTTACATGAACAATAATGTAGTTGGTTACTGTAGGAGTGTACATAAATAAGCTCTCTGGTTTGAGCATTTTGTTTTCAGCAGTTTTCTTTCAGCTTTGGGTTTTCAGTTGGACTTGGTGTGCAACCAATAATGACTCCAATGCCCAATGGAAACAAAGCACTGGTGTAAGATATTTTCAGTTGGCATTGTGAATATTTTCAATTTGCAGAATGGCTTCAGTTTTTAGTTTGCATTTAAAGCACATTGCATTGCAATGGATGGATTGTTTTAAGAGTAGGGAAACAAATTGTAGATTTCAAGTTGAAGGCATAGTTCTACATGTTCTTAGCACCTCATAGGGAATTTTTATCCCCAGTTGGAGCCAATGTTAGTGCTAAAACCTATATATTATTATGCACTGTAGAATGTGCAAGCAAACTACTGTTCCCCAACAACCAAGTTCTTATTGTGTTTGTATATTGATTGATTACATGAATCTTTGAATATTTCATGGTTTGTAGAGATGTTTTTCTATGCGTTGATCATGTGCAAGAGGTGGGTCTCAAAGTCATCTTTTTTCTTTCAAATTTCAAGAGTTTCATGATTCTATAGAAAAATCCTGAAGTTCTACATGTATCGGTGATGTAACGTCCCCAACCCTCTGACTGGAGAAGAGGATGCTACCGTAAAACTATCTACTCGGGAAACTATCCCCATCAACATAAATGAAATGCATTGAAGTAATAACATGCATAGATGCATAAATGTTTAACACACATCGGAAGTAAATCCATTCCATTCATTCACATGTTCATTGTAATTCATCATCAAATGTAAATGTAGAGATTTAAACACAAGAATACTTATCTTATGAAGAAGCTCATCCCGCAACCAGCTATGTCGCTGCAACGTTCCACCCAACCATAGGCCAGTGTGCTCCTTAATCTATCAGCAACACTGCCACCCCCGAGCTGGGCATGATTTCCACAAGGAATAAGGGATCACTGGAAGGCTCACACATAGCCAAGGATATTCCAAAACTCAGTCAAGCCATATCTATGTTTGGGTTTATCAGACTTCGAAGGGGATGGAAAGGCTTGTTTTCTAAGCTAGTGAGCTCAACCATAGAGCTATGGACACCTACACAAGATCTGACTTGGATTTCCCAACACGTATGCACCCAACACAAGGAAGCATCCCCTTCTCTGTTGTACAGTCCCTCATGCAATGCATTCCCTTCCAGTTCTATTCAGGATGTGTAGTAAGGAATAATCATCCCTCAATATCTCTTAGTGAGGTTGCTCATACACTAGGTTTATCAAGCAACCTACCTCTTCCACTCATAACTGGTTCAGACCCCAAGTAAGGTGCATAACAGTTCAGACCAAAACAAAAATGCATACACAACAATATTCACAATTTCTTGGTTGAGGAAAATAGTTCGGCAACAAAAATGAATTGCCAATATGGGTGAAAACAACCCCCTAACATCAATTCATATCCTATGGATGTTTTGGCCCTAATGTGGCCAAAAACGAATTCATCACCAGCACCCAAGAGAACGTGGTCTCTCCTATAAATCGACAACAAATCCAAAACGATTTTCAACTTGGAAAATGGTGGGGAATGCAACAAAAAACGTTGGGGAAGAAACCCAATCACAAGATCATCACAAAAATGAAATCCCCAGCCCCAAGAAAAATGAAGAACGACTGCCCACGTGAGGGAAAATATACACGCCAAATCCAAAACGAATTTCACACAGAAAACTTCCAGCCATTTGAGAGAGCCCCAACGTGGATGACTGATGATGAGGCAAACGTCCAAGAGCCCAAAATCGTGAACTTTTAATTAAATTGCATTTTTTACATGATGCCAAAATTATAATGTGCTGGCTAGCACGAAATATCATCGGCAACGATTTTTAATCGCTAGAGCATAAAACGTTAAATCGATGGTGGGGCTTTTTCCTTTAGCTCGACACCATGATTAATTACAATATATACATCATATACATTTTTAATGCAAATGGGGTCAAAACCAGGGTGTTACATTCCC
Source organism: Pseudotsuga menziesii (assembly GCA_001517045.1). NCBI lineage: Eukaryota > Viridiplantae > Streptophyta > Pinopsida > Pinales > Pinaceae > Pseudotsuga > Pseudotsuga menziesii. The sequence continues at coordinate 253,568 of LPNX010081752.1, read as the reverse complement.
CTCCCCCTTCAATAGCACTGTCCTTAGTGCTTTACAAAATTGAACAAAATGCTACACTGGTACCACCTCAATGTTCTGCAGAATTGAACAAAAATGGATGTGCCAATCGCATGGCATCCTCCAGCTCCCACGTAGCCTCTTCAAGACCGTAGTGCTCCCATTGCACCTTATCCTGCCATATGGGTCGGTTCCGGAGCATTGTGACCTTTCAATCGAGGATGCGCATTTGCTCGATTTGGAACTCTCCCTCAGGTTCCACGTAAATCACATCCCAATTTATCACATGGTTAAGATCATGTACATATTTCTTAATAAAAGAAACATGAAAAACATCATGATCTCTAGTGCTAGCAGGAAATGCAAGTCTATATGCAACTAGCACTTCAAACGACCCACAATATCTAGGTGACAGCTTGGCACAACTTCCAAGCTTCAAGGAACTCTTCTTTACCCTCACTCTAAGGTAAACATGATCCCCAACATTGAACACTCTGTTCACCCTATGCTTATATGCATAGTTTTTCTATCTGTCCTGGGCTGCTTTCAAATTCTCTCTGATCTTTACAACCTCCTGCTCCATCTCCTTGAGCAATTCTGGATCGAGCACAACTATGTTCACTGGATTATCCCAAGTCACTGGTGTCCTACACCTTCTGCCATACAAAGCTTCATATGGGCTCATCCCCAAGGATGCTTACTATCCATTGTTATAAGCAAAATCTACAAAGTGTAAATAATATTCCCACTTGGTTGGTTTTTCCATCACATACATGCAAAGCATGTCTTCAAGCACTTGATTAACTCTCTTTGTATTCCCATCAGTCTGGGGATGGTAGGCAGTGCTGAAGTTCAAATTTGTACCCAAATCTGCAAACAACCCCTTCCAAAAATTGGAAGTGAACTTGACATTTTTGTCAGAGGCTATTGCCTTAGGGAATCCATGCAATTTGAAAATATCCTTCATGAAGATCTTTGCAATGTCATCAGTCTTATGTGTAGACTTAACCGGTATGAAATGTGCTGCCTTCATCAACTTGTCCACCACAACCATGATGGAATCATGTTGTCTCCAAGTCATTGGCAATCCTATAATAAAATCCATGGAATAACTTCCCATTTCCATTCTGGAACTGGAAAAGGATACAACAAACCTGTTGGGTGTTGATACTCAACCTTCAACTACTGACATTTCATGCACCTTGAAATATATTCATCCATGTCCTTTTTCATTCCTATCCAAAAGTACTACTTTCTGGCTATAGCAATTGTCTTCTGATATCTTGGGTGACCAGAATATGGAGCTTGATGGATTTCATCCATAACAACTCTTCTCAAATATGCTACATTTGGAATATAAATTCTGCCTTTATAAGTAAGAAGTCCATCTTCTTCCAGCTTATATCCCTCATACCTCTTCTCAAGACTTTGCTGCTGCAATTTGTCTTTTACTTGCTCATACAATTCATCTCCAGTAGTATGATTAACAATCTGTTGCCTCAAATCTGATTGGAAAATACTAAGTGATGCCACATGCATTTCTTGCACCTTCCTGCTGAGCGCATCAGCTACCTTATTCTCTTTTCCTTTTATTTGTTTGATTTCAAAATCAAACTCACATAAAAACTTCAGCCATCTCGCTTGCCTAGCATTTAGAGTAGGTTGATCAAATAAATACTTCATACCACAATGGCCTGTCCTTAACTCAAATCTTCTTCCCATCAAGCAATTCCTCCACATCTTGAGAGCATGTACTATGGCTACAAGTTCTAGATCATGAGTGGCATAGTTCTTTTCATGCTCATTAAGCTTTCTTGACTCGTAACATATCATGTGGTTGTCTTGCATAAGGAATCCTAGAAACCCTTGTCTGCATGCATCAGTACACACCACAAAATATTTCTCTGGATCTGTAAACTATCAATACTAGTGCACTGGTGAGAAGATTCTTCAACTGCTGGAAGCTTTCTTCACACCTCGATATCCATTCAAACTTTATCCCCTTCTTTTGCAAAGAAGTGATGGCATGTGCAACCTTGGAGAATCCTTCAAAGAATCTCCTGTAGTATCCTGCAAGTCCCATTAAATATCTTACAGCTGTCACATTTCTTGGAGTAGGCCAAATCATAATGGCTTTAATCTTTTCAGGGTCCACAGATATACCCTCTTCTGAGATAATGTGACCCAAATACTGAATTCTACCTATATAGAAGTCACACTTGCTCAACTTTGCATACATCTGATTCTCCCTAAGCAATTGCAATGTCAATCACAAATGATCTTCATGTTATTCCTCATTCTTAGAATAAATAAGAATGTCATCAAGAAAGACAAGAACACACTTGTCCAAATACCCGCTGAAGACACTATTCATAAGGCACATAAATGTTGCTAGTGCATTTGTGAGACCAAATGGTACCACTACAAACTCATAATGTCCATACCTTGTTCTAAAGGATGTCTTATGAATGTCTTCATCCTTGATTCTTACCTGATGGTGACCAGACCTCAAGTCAATCTTGGAAAATACCTTTGCGCCTCTCATTAGATCAAAGAGGTCATCAATCCTAGACAAAGGATATTTGTTCTTCATGGTGACTTTGTTCAGCTGTTTGTAATCAATACAAAGCCTGAGTGTACCATCTTTCTTCTTTACAAACAGAACTGGTGCTCCCCAAGGAGACACACTGAGTCTAATATACTTATTCTCCAACAACTCTTGTAGTTGCATCTTCAGTTCTATTATTTCAAGTGTACTCATTATGTAGGGTGTTTTGGACACTGGTGTTTCTCTTGGCACAAGTTCAATTGTGAAATCAATGTCCCTCTTTGGAGGAAGCCTTGGAATCTCATCAGGAAACACATCCCTGAATTCCTGCAACACATGAAAGTCCTCCAACCTAGGAGTTTCATTCTCTGTTGCCTCCAAATATGAGCTGCATACAACTGGCACCCTTTCCTATAGAACTTCTTCAACTACATTTCTGAATCTGCCTCATAGAAATCACCTTTGGAATGCCTCTTACAACCCTTGAGTTTCCTTCTTCATCCAAGCACTCAAAATGCTTATTATAACAATCAAGCTTTACCCTATGAGCTTCTAACCAATCCATTCCAATGAGAACATCATAGGAACCAAGTGGTAGAACATTAAGATCGACACAAGTGACCAATCCATTCATGACTAATGGACATTTCTCTACCACTTCACTAACCTTTCTCTACCACTTCACTAATCTTTCTCTTAGTTCCAGTGGCTAGCTGAACTAACCAAGATTTTCTATGCTTTACTTTCTTAAAAGTACAGATATCCACTACTCTCGGAGTAATGTAACTGTGAGTAGAACCAGAGTCAATCAAAATAGAAACATATTGCTCAACAATATTACCTGCAATTTCAACCACAGTTGACTGGTGATCTACCTAGCGGTCCTCCAATGTTGCATAAATCCTAGGGACGACCCTTGCTACTTGACCCACTATTTCTGCTTCTTGAATGTTGTAGGATAGCCTTGCATTCTCATTCTCAAGTGGACAATTCCTGCACATGTGGGGTCCTCCACATTTCCAACATTGGAGTGGTTCTCTTTTTCAGCCGTGGATCTCTTGTATTTTCTCCCACCACTCCGGCTAGATTACTCACAGCTTGGGATGGCTACTTCTGCTGATTCTTGAAGTTAGAAGGTTTGAAACCTTTCTTCCTTTGGCCAAACTTCTCATTCTTTTTTCCCTTCCATGTCTTATGGTAATCATGTTTTCCTTTGCTTTGCTCATAGCAATACTTAGCTTTCCTTATTGCTTCTTTAAGAGTTCTAGGTTCATAAAACTCAATTATGTCTTTGTAAGACTGAGGCAATCCACTCAGGCAACGTTGGATCTTCACTTTCTCATCTTTGATGTACCTGACATACCTCAATAGTTCCAAGAAATTATTTGATACTCTTCCATGGTTTGTTGTCCCAATCTCAGCTCATGTAACTCCTTAATCTTGTCATCATAATACATGTCATAGAGGTACTTTTGCCTGAAGTATTTCTTGAATTGTTTCCACACAATTCTTCTTTCATTAACCTTATTTACTTGTATGTGGTGTTCCCACTATATGGATTCTCTTCCATTCAAATTGAATATAGCTACCCTTGCTTTCATCCTCACGTGGGCAGGAGGATAAGAGGGGAGGACCCCATTTTTTGCCATTTTTCCTCATGAAGAGAGTTGGGGAGTTGTTTTTACCTTCATGATTTTTCTGTTGGGTGTTCTCATTCACGATTTTGGGATCCTGGGTGTTTCCCTCATCATCAATCATCCACGTTGGGGCTCTCTCAAATGGCTAGAAGTTTTCTATGTGAAATTTGTTTTGGATTTGTTGTGTATATTTTCCCTCACGTGGGTAGTCATTCTTCATTTTTCTTGGGGCTGGGAATTTCATTTTTGTGATGATCTTGTGGTTGGGTTTCTTCCCCAACGTTTTCTGTTGCATTCCCCACTGTTTGTCAAGCTGAAAATTGTTTTGGATTTGCTGTCGATTTATAGGAGAGACCACATTATCTTGGGTGTTGGTGATGAATTCGTTTTTTGCCACGTTAGGGCCAAAACGTCCCTAGGATACAAATTGTTGTTAGGGGGTTGTTTTCACCCATATTGGCAATTCATTTTTGTTGCCGAACTGTTTTCCTCAGCCCAGAAATTGTGTATATTTTTGTGTATGCATTTTTGTTTTGGTCTGAACTATTATGCACCTTACTTTGGGTCTGAACTAGTCAGGAGTGGAAGAGGTAGTTTTCTTGATAAACCTAGTGTATGAGGAGCCTCACTGAGAGATATTGAGGGGTGATTATTCCTTACTACACATCTTGAATAGGATTGGAAGGGAATGCATAGCCTGAGGGACTGTATAGAAGAGAAGGGGATGATTCCTTGTGTTGGGTGTGTACGTGTTGGGAAAGCCAAGTCAGATCTTGTGTAGGTGTCCATAGCTATATGGTTGATCTCACTATCTTAGGAAACAAGCCTTTCCATCCCCTTGACAGTCTGATAAACCCAAACATAGTGTTGCTGCCGCAACTGCCCTCCCCAGATTTACTCGTATTTAAATTCTGGGCCCCTCCTCATCTTTTTGCTTGGTTGGATCATTAAAATGCTTGAGCCTCTCAGGTGTTTCTTCTTTCGTTTTACCTTGAAGATGGGATACCAGCAGGTTTATTCCTGCCATGTTCATTTTCAGTTAAGTTGTGGATTTCTGGACGTGAGCAAGTAGAATTTTGTTCTTCAGGGCAGCCTTCGCGAGGAAAACGACTTTGATTGTTAATGCTGCTCAGATCTTTAATTTTCCCAAAATTGGGCCTCTTTTGCTGTTAGATCGGAAGCTGCAAAGTCTCAGCCCCTCCGCCGTTGCGGCTCCAAGATCTTTCCTTCGCCCGATTTATTTCAACCTTCGAATCGCTTGCCTGGAGCCTCTCCTCAGCCGCAGTTGCGGCTGGATGATCGTTCCCGCGCCCGATCTGAGTGTCGTCCGGTGTCCGACTAAGTTTTCCCGTCCGCTCCACTTATCCTCTAACTTTCCTCCTCCGCCGTTGCGGCTCCTAGAGTCTTTCGGTGCCCGAAGCTAAAAGTCGTCCGACGTCCGATTTATGGCATATCCCGCCCACGTTTTGCTTGGCCGCGACTTAGGTCTCATCCGACGTTGCGGCTGGAAGATCCTCTTGGCTCCCGAGCTCACCTTCTTCTGGCTATCGACTTGAATTTTCCCGCCAATAGACCCTTGGATATTTTTCCAGGCCCGTATGCGGCACGCTCGACCATTTTCTTGTGGAATGGTGGTTAATTGATAATATTTGTTGTTTTAACCACACTTGTGAATTGAATGCAGGAAGTTCCAAGAGGACTGGTCAATGTGCCACAATGAGAATAAAGACTAACCCGTTTGGTAGAGGTATGACTGAAATGATGCGAATGGAAGACGAAGTCCAGGACTGTGGAGGCGTGATCTCCGAAACGGATCAGTTACCAAGTGTTTCATGATCACATACTGACAAAAGATCGGAATATGAAGCGTTGGAGAAACTAAAAGACCACGCATCTGAGGGGAAACGGAGCGACTCAGTAGTTGTAGTTTAAATATTGGGAAGTAGGAAAGAGAAAGGGCTTTTTCCCCTGGAAAATTTTGTAAATGTTTGCTTGTAAGAGGAACTATTTCGTTTTGCAAAGGAAACTGCAATTTTACCTATCGGAGAGAGTGTAGAGTGGAATGTATCAATGCAATTCAATGAATAAGGTTGAAGAGGAACTATTTCATTTTCAGCCGTGTTTCATTTACTGTAAGAATGTTTGATGTTCTGAATCTATGTTCTTGTTAAATATTCTTCAGGAGTTTCTGGGATATTTTTCACTTTGAGTAATAAATGTTGTTATAAATGATCGACTATCTGGTTATTTGAATATTTATAAGTGTTCATGTGTCTTGGAAGAAGTACCAGCTATCTGTGATTCTTCAAAATGCGTGTACAAAATGTATTACTCACTCAAAATGATAACAGTGCTCCCTAGGGATAGATTAGATAGTTAGTTTATTTCTTATTGTGTCTGATTTGGTTGCTTGCGAGCATAAGACGAGAGGTAAGAACCTGCGCATCACGTTGTGACCGCTCCCTGCATCTAGATCACCCTGCAGTTAGTTAGGCACTTGCATTTCATTCCTTTAAGTCAAAAAATACAAAAACTCGGAGGGCCGGGCCTTAACCGGTAAACCCTTTGTTTTGTTTCTTGACCTACGGTAGCCGGACCGCAAACCGGACGGATTCCCCATTCCAAACAGTCAGCGGGCTAGTTGGGAACGTTGATTGGGGAGAATCCCTTACTGTTGCCGCCTACGAATTTCCAGGCCCCAACAATTTTGGCACTAGAAGGAGGGCCGCCAGTGCATGGCTAGCCGAGGAAACCCGTTTTACCGAGATTATTCCGCTGGTTACAGTTCTGAAAGTAGTGGACCACGTAATCCAATTCCTAAAGAAGAAAACAGAGAACATCTATATCCTGTTCGCAACGAAATTGTTAACGATCTGAGAAGACATACCCATACTTATGTGAAGAAGATTGGAGGGTTGCCAATCATCCATGAATTACCTAGAAGAGAGTACAAGAAGAAAGACCGTCCTATAGTGGAACATTCAGTGTTGGTTGGAGACTGGGAAGAACTTGTAGAGACTGATTTGCAAGAAGTCGAGCTACCTTTGAATCAAGAAGGCCCAAAAACCCCTTACATTTCTCCTGTTCACACTCTTGTTGGTTCCCCTCCACACTCTCCACCTCAACTCATGGCCGGTGTTAACGCCAACCAACCCCCTCCTAATCCACCTAACCCACCGCCTGCGTGGAAATCCAGGTCACCCCTAAACCTGACTCCCCCTTTGCATGACCTACCTCAAGCCTTTGAGAAGTTACTGCCTAAATTTGATCCCAATGAGAAGATCCTAGTGGATGATCATCTACAAAGTTTCTACTTGGCAATAGAAGGTCTAAGGGCTGGAGAACACGAAGATGTGGTGTGTAGACTATTCCCGCGTACCCTCAAAGGAGCTGCTGCATCTTGGTACTTTGGGTTGCCTGCTAATTCTATCCCGGATTGGGATACTTTCGAGAGAATTTTCAGGAGTAAGTATGCAGTTCAAAAGACTCACGCAGCCCTTATGAAAGGATTATGTGCACTAAAGAAAGAGAAAAAGGAGAAAGTGCACAGTTTCACACAAAGGTTCGCTGCATATCTTAAGAACTTTTCTGAAACAGACAAGCCTTCAGACAAAGTACTAATTGAGTACTATACTTCAGCTTTGGGTCCAGATTTGGCCATGTTTGCTAAAGGTAGGGCCAAGCCTACTTTGACAGAGACTTACGAAGAAGCAGAGGTGGTGGAAGCGGAAAGAGAAAGTATTGAAGACTATCCAGAACAGTCGGGGGAAAGAGGAGAGAGAAGGAAAACTTTACTGTTCACTAAGCCTAAAGAGGAGAAAGCACCAGACTATGAGAGTATGGCCAAAATGATGCAAAAGCTGTCTAATAAGGTCATAGACTTGGAAAAGGAAAAGAAAACACAGAAGTTCTACAGGCCTTATTATAAGAAAAGGGAGGAAAACAATCAGTCCCAACCTCCTCCTCACAGTACTGCGTCTATGAACCTGACAGAGATAGGGATGGAAAATTTCTGCACCTTTCATCAGCAGCCTCACTCTGAAAAGAGCTGCCCACAATGGATAAATTCAATGACGTTATTCATGAATCAGATGTTGGATTCGAGACTAACGGAAGAAGATGATGATGAAAAGAAATAAAATGCTGCTTCTACTTCTACAAAGCAACAGGAAGAAGAGACCATGGCTTTTTGGAGTTCGATCTCCCTACTCGATGCAGAAGAAGATATCACTAAAAAACACAAAGATGTCAGGGAGGATAACGTGACAACCAGAAGTCAAGGGACGATTAGTGATGACAGTATCTTACTCCCAAATATCAGAAGGCTGCAAAGAAACGTCAAGAAGAAACTTCAAGATAAATCCTTGACGGATAAGATTCTGAAATTCACTATTACCAGTCAGAATCCTGAGCAGAACAGAATATTGCCCAAGCCAAACGAAGAGAAGGGGAGTGCTGATAAATCTTTGTCCATTAAACAGCAGCTTGAATATGACGTTGTTGAAGACTTAAAAAAGATAAAGGCAAACGTCCCGCTGTTTGAAATGTGCAAAGTACCTCAGCAAAAGGAGAAGCTGTTGAAAGCACTAGAAACATCAGAAGGGGAGCAACCTGCTGTCAATCAGCCTCTGGACGAAGAGGAAATCCGAGAAGCTAGCACTGGAAGTAAGTCTAAAACTAAACAGCCACCTTTCCTCTTGACTTTTGAAATTTTTAATCATAACGTTCACAATTGTCTAGTAGACTCAGGGGCGTCAATTAATGTTATGCCCGTATCAGTATGTAAGAAAATCAATGGGCAGTTTAAGCCAACCACATGGAGGGTGGTACAATTGGATAGGACCAACATTAAGGTAATTGGTGAAATGGAGGACGTTCTAATTTGTCTGTCATCAAATGACAAAGTATGCCAAGTTATCAACATCGTGGTGGCTGATATACCAGACGCTTATGGCCTGGTCCTGAGCAGAGATTGGTCAGCTAAATTGAATGGATACTTCACCTCAGATTGGTCACACCTGTGGTTGCCATACAAAGGAAGCCCCAATCAGATTAAGGTTTTGAGAGAGCCTTACATGAAGTACAATGTTACCCAACTGGGTGAGAAGAATATACCAGTCGAACCTGTATTAGGAAACTACTTTCTTGAACTGGAACCAGGGAACTATCAAGTGGAGGAGGCCAGTAACACATCTGACACCCAACCTGAACTCCTTCAATTCTCGTAGGCTGATGAGTTTGATTGTAAAATAGTAGATTTAGTGGTAGAAGTAGATTCTTTTTTAGTAGATAATGTTTTTTGGACTTTATTTGTTGACGGATCTAAAACTTTAGCAGGGTCAGGGGCCGGCTGCGTCCTCATTGATCCACAAAAAAATAAACACTTCCTGTCCTGTAGATTAGAGTTTGAGTGTACTAACAATACGGCTGAGTATGAAGCACTGCTGCAGGGACTCAAAAAAGCGATTGAGCTAAAGGTTAGTAGTTTAAAAGTTTTTGGGGACTCAGAAATAGTTGTAAAGCAGATAAGAAATCAAATACATTGTGTTTCCCCCCATTTGAAAGCTTACCAAAGCGAGGTATGGGAGTTGCTTAAACGTTTTCATGCATTCAATATTGTTTCAATCCTAAGAATGAAAAACACAGCTGCTGATCTTTTGGCCACATCAACTGCCAGGCTGGTGCCCACTAATAACAGATGTTCTATTGAATTACTTTTCAGGCCCTCCGTACCAGATATGATCACCAATCTGAGGGTGTTCGATGATGACCAGCAAATCATAGAATGTTTGACCAACGAGGATGTATTCAAAGGAGCGATCATCGATGATGAAAAGCACCAAGCCGAGATGAAATTTGACAATTTCGTCCCTAAAGGAGTCAGAACATTAGAAAAGATGTTTGACTTGAATGAAAAATTCTGAAGACCCGCTAATGTAAAGACGCACAGCTCAACCCTGCAGTTCGAACTGATAAATTCGGGGACTGAGATGGATCCTAAGTTTGTGAACCTCGGCAAATGCTGTTCACCTGCCGAAAGGGATAGGTTTGTCAATATGTTCAAGCAATACAAAGATGTCTTTGCCTGGACTTACGCAGATTTGAAGACCTACAACACCAGCATTATCAAGCATATCATCCCTATTAAAATAGGTGTCAAGCCATATCAGCAGCCGTTAAGGATGATGCACCCCAAGTTGGAGCCATTGATTCAAAGCGAGGTGAAAAAACTGTTGGACGCTAGGATTATTTTTAAAGTCCGGCATTCGGAGTGGGTATCAAATTTGGTGCCGGTCAGGAAAAAGTCGGGAAAAATCAGACTGTGCGTGGACTTCAGAAACTTAAACTGCGCCTCAGACAAAGACAACTATCTGGTTCCTCCC
>LPNX010081752.1:196926-242217 GCA_001517045.1 Pseudotsuga menziesii | reverse complement strand
AAAGGTCAAGGGCTATGCAAATTGATGACTAGAAGTAGAAATAACGAAGAACAAGCATTGGAAGAGGAAGCCGAACTGCATGTAATGGATGTATGCCCTCTGTTTACAGCTCCTGAGTCTTGGTATAGGGACCTTGTGCATTACTTATAGTCGGGGATATTACCAGAACATTGGAATTCCAAACAAAGAAGAGCTCTGCGTCTCAAATCAGCCTCCTATCATCTTGTTGAAGGAGTGTTATTCAGAAAGAATTATGATGGGGTTCTTCTCAGATGCTTAGAAAAGGAGGACGCAAAGAGAGTAATGGCAGAATTACATGATGGTCCGGCTGGGGGACATTATTCGGGGGACACGACAGCCCACAAAATCCTTAGAGCCAGTTACTATTGTCCTACGCTCTTCAAGGATGCACATGCACATGTCAGGATATGTGACATTTGTCAAAGGTGCGGTGGAAGACAGCCCAGGGCAGCAGCACCCCTAAAGCCTGTTATGATCACAAAACCATTTGAACAGTGGGGGCTAGACATTATTGGAGAGATAAAACCGAATTCTTCCCTGCTGCACAAGTACATTCTTACTGCGACTGATTATTTCACTCGCTGGGTCGAAGCTATACCATTGCGCAAGATCAACGAGGATGAAGTCATCAGCTTCCTACAAGATCATATCATGACCAGGTTTGGAGTTCCAATTTCAGTAGTTTTTGATAATGCTAAGTACTTTTCATCGATTAAATTGACTGCATTTGCTCATGATAAAGGGATAAAATTACATTATTCTGCTAACTACTATCCACAAGGGAATGGCCTGGCTGAATCCTCCAATAAAAACCTCATTAGAATCCTGAAGAAGACCGTAATAGAAAACCAGCAAAGTTGGCACTCAGCCTTACCCAATGCCCTGTGGGCTGACAGAGTCACCCCCAAGTCTGCAATAGGAGTGTCACCCTATACCCTTGTGTACGGTAAAGAAGCTATCCTACCTCCCAATCTCATGCTACCAGCTTCCATGCTAGCCCAAGAGTCTAGGGGGTCAGAGGATGAAGTTCTACAAATAAGAATATATAATCTCCTGAAAGCAGAAGAGGCTCGATCCAAGGCTAGAGAACGTTTTAAACAACAGCAAGAGTCAGTTAAGAGATTGTTTCACAAGCATAAAGCTGGGACAAAAGAATTTGAAATAGGAGACTTAGTCGTCAAATGGGACCACCCCCATGATGAGAAAGGAAAGCATACCAAATTCCAGCAGTTATGGGTAGGCCCTTTTCAGATTGTAGCCAAACTTGGCCCTGCTACTTATAAGCTGCAGGATTTACAGGGATGGGAGGAGAACTTGCCAGTTAATGGTTTAGTTCTCAAGCCTTACTTTTCTTGAGTTTCTTTGATTTTTCTGCCTTGTATATAAATAAGCTGTAGAGTTGTTTTCGAGTCATGCTTTCATTTTATTTAATTTTAGTTTTGATTTCAATAAGAGGATCGAACTTGCGGTTGTCTGGAGGAAATGAAGGTTTTTTGGGGAATGGCAAACACATTGAGTGTCAGCCTGTGTGTTGCTAAAGAGTTCTTTCAGCCTAACAGTTTTCTCAAATAAAATGTCGTGTGCATTGAAGTCCTGCTTAACCCCTGTGAATTAAACTGGGTTCGGGAAGTCTCGAGTACTATGTCAGGGTTCCATCCATATCACATTTGAAATGTCAAAGGAGCAACAGTAAGGGACCCACGGAAAGGAGCAGGGTGAACAGTGTATTAAATATAAATGATTCCATGCCAAGAGAAGAATGCCAAAAGGTGAATAAAGAGTCAGACTTCTATAAAAGCATCACACATCAAAGCAGGTGCTGAATCATAAGTACTAAAGGCCAAAAGATCCTCTCCGTCCGTGAGCTGAAGCTTAAAATAGACCACTCACACAAAAGGACACTATGGGATAGAGGATCCTGAATTAAAATTCAGTAAGAAAGGCACACAGAAAGACTCAAATAAAAGGGACAAAAGTCCAAAATCACAAGAGTGTTAAAATGGTATGGGAACGAGGAACAAACGGATACTGCTGTTTATTATCTGCGGCGATCCTGTGGTGTCCACATTGTTAACTACCTGAAGACAGAGGTAATAATAAAACTCATCCTCTGGCCCCAACAGAGTTATCCGGACTTGAAGGCTTCGGTTTCCACTTTCCCCAAATGGTCATCATCAATGATTAAGGTACGCACTTCTGTTGGTCGACGAATCCATAAGGCTGGAAGAATTCATTAGAAACATTCTGGTTAAACAGTCTGTTGCTCAAAGTATGATCACCCAGAGATCTAGGTTCACCAGGAAATCACCAATTGTTGCTGCCGCAACTGCCCTCCCCAGATTTACTCGTATTTAAATTCTGGGCCCCTCCTCATCTTTTTGCTTGGTTGGATCATTAAAATGCTTGAGCCTCTCAGGCGTTTCTTCTTTCATTTTACCTTGAAGATGGGATACCAGCAGGTTTATTCCTGCCATGTTCATTTTCAGTTAAGTTGTGGATTTCTGGCCGTGAGCAAGTAGAATTTTGTTCTTCAGGGCAGCCTTCGTGAGGAAAACGACTTTGATTGTTAACGCTGCTCAGATCTTTAAGTTTCCCAAAATCGGGCCTCTTTTTGCTGTTAGATCGGAAGCTGCAAAGTCTTAGCCTTCCTTCACCTGATCTGAGTGTCGTCCCACGCCCGATTTATTTCAGCCTTCGAATCGCTTGCCTGTAGCCTCTCCTCAGCCACAGTTGCGGTTGGGTGATCGTTCCCGCACCCGATCTGAGTGTCGTCCGGCGTCCGACTAAGTTTTCCTGTCCGCTCCACTTATCCTCTAACTTTCCTCCTCCACCGTTGCGGCTCCTAGAGTCTTTCGGTGCCCGAAGCTAAAAGCTGTCCGACGTCCGATTTATGGCATATCCCGCTCACGTTTCGCTTGGCCGCGACTTAGGTCTCATCCGACGTTGCGGCTGGCAGATCCTCTTGCCTCCCGAGCTCACCTTCTTCTGGCTGTCGACTTGAATTTTCCCGCCAATAGACCCTTGGATATTTTGCCAGGCCCGTATGCGGCACGCTCAGCCGTTTTCTTGTGGAATGGTGGTTAATCGATAATATTTGTTGTTTTAACCACACTCGTGAATTGAATGCAGGCAATTCCAAGAGGACCGGTCAATGTGCCATGATGAGAATAAAGACTAACCCGTTTGGCAGAGGTATGACTGAAACGATGCGAATGGAAGACGAAGTCCAGGACTGTGGAGGCGTGATCTCCGAAACGGATCAGTTACCAAGTGTTTCATGATCACATACTGACAAAAGATCGGAATATGAAGCGTTGGAGAAACTGAAAGACCACGCGTCTGAGGGGAAATAGAGCGACTCAGTAGTTGTAGTTTAAATATTGGGAAGTAGGAAAGAGAAAAGGGATTTTTCCCCTGCAAAATTTTGTAAATGTTTGCTTGTAAGAGGAACTATTTCGTTTTGCAAAGGAAACTACAATTTTACCTGTCGGAGAGAGTGTAGAGTGGAATGTATCAATGCAATTCAATGAATAAGATTGAAGAGGAACTATTTCGTTTTCAGCCGTGTTTCATTTACTGTAAGAATGTTTGATGTTCTGAATCTAAGTTCTTGTTAAATGTTCTTCAGGAGTTTCTGGGATATTTTTCACTTTGAGTAATAAATGTTGTTATAAAATGATTGGCTATCTGGTTATTTGAATATTTATAAGTGTTCATGTGTCTTGGAAGAAGTACCAGCTATCTGTGATTCTTCAAAATGCATGTACAAAATGTATTACTCACTCAAAATGATAACATTGCTCCCTAGGGATAGATTAGATAGTTAGTTTATTTCTTATTGTGTCTGATTTGGTTGCTTGTGAGCATAAGACGAGAGGTAAGAACCTGCGCATCACGTTGTGACCGCTCCCTGCATCTAGATCGCCCAGCAGTTAGTTAGGCACTTGCATTTCATTCCTTTAAGTCAAAAAATACAAAAACTCGGTGGGCCGGGCCGTAACCGGTAAACCCTTTGTTTTGTTTCTTGACCTACGGTAGCCGGACCGCAAACCGGACGGATTCCCCATTCCAAACAGTCAGCGGGCTAGTTGGGAACGTTGATTGGGGAGAATCCCTTACTTTTGCCGCCTGCGGATTTCCAGGCCCCAACACATAGCTATGGATTGACCGAGTTTTGAAATATCCTTGGCTATGTGTGAGCCTGCTAGTGATCCCTTATTCCTTGTGGAAATCATGCCCAGCTCGAGGGTGGCAGTGTTGCTGAGAGATTAAGGAGCACACTGGCCTATGGTTGGGTGGAACATTGCAGCGACATAGCTGGTTGCGGGATGAGCTTCTTCATAAGATAAGTATTCTTGTGTTTAAATATCCACATTTACATTTGATAATGAATTACAATGAACATGTGAATGAATGGAATGGATTTGTTTCCGCTATGTGTTAAACATTTATGCATCTGTGCATGTTATTACTTCAATGCATTTCATTTTATGTTCATGGGGATAGTTTCCCGGGTAGATAGTATTACGGTAGCATCCTCTTCATTGGTTGAAGGGTTGGGGATGTTATAGGTGCTACAAAATAATCCCTTACTCTTCAGTACACTATAGAAGGAGCTTCAATCCTGTAGCAAAAGTTTCTTTTGTTAATATTTAGGTGTTGAAGACTCATAATTAGTCATGTAGAGAAGAATTAATTCCATTGGTATGAAGTTGTTGTAGCTGAAGGACAAGTGTTACACTGAAAACTTTCTACTTCCTTTTCTTTCAAGTTGGTTATTTGTTGTTTCAGACTCTATTTTGTTAAATTACAAGTATGAGGGGTTCGTGATCATCAAACAAGATAATGTAGAGATGGATCAAGTGCAAACACGATGACTCGCCATCGAATGGATCTATGTGTAGTTGTCTAGCTATGCAAAAGAAGCTCATGGTTGAAGGTATATGTACGCTGTCAATTCCCGTCTTTTTCTAGGTGTTGAATTTTGGGATTGAATTTTGACCAAACCATAAGGAATTAATCTAAATGGTTAAAAACCCACTTTGGCAATGGGGTGACTTAGTTTGACCATGGGTGGTTTTCAAATTTTTGCAACGATTTAAGAGAAAATCGTCTATGTTCAAGATGAAATTTCCTAGAAAATTGTTGCTGTCGATTTTCAAATGCCCAGTCATCACTCCACATGGATGCCCAACCAGCTTCAACGTAGATCAGATAAGGAAAATGACAAATCTCATATTTTGAAAGATCTAATTCATCCAAATCTCCTCAAAGGAGCAATTCATTCTAGATTTGAAGACAAGTGGTTAACTTCCAGATAGGGGATTTTGAGTTGATCCATATTTCTTGTCAAGGAATACGAGACTTTCTTATTTTGGTTTATGAACATATTTTATTTCAAAACTTGTAATAGATGTATATAGATTTTCTAAGAAAATTATCATTGGATGTAATAGAGGGATCTCGATCCAATAGTTTTGGATCTGGAATTCATTTATATATAGAAAGGTCTGAATGTAAAGGAGGAGGTCCTTCTTTTGGAAGGCTGAAGGGTTTGAAAGGAGAGATACAAGGGCATTTTAATGTATATTTTGCTTACCATCTAATACAAATGGTGAAACTTCATGCTTTATGATCGTTTAGTTTTTCTATAGACTATGATTTTCATAATCATTGCTTTTATCTCTTGTTTAAATACAAAAAAGCTTCTTGCAGTGTAGTTAGTGACCTTTCATTGTTCATATCAAAGAAAAATTATAATTTTATGTTGATTGCATGAACTTGAAAGTTGTATTTGAGCATGTATTTGCTAGATATGTGAATGATACATTGAGCTTGATTTAAATTTCTAAATATATAGTTGCCATCCTATGTGTTCATGCATTTTAATCTTTGTCCTTATCTTAATATTCATCCTATTCCTTGAGTAAGATGCCTATAAGTTTTGAGATCTCACCCCGAGCATTAGACATTTGTAACCCCTTAAGTCTAAAACTTCATATCCCTGTAACCTTTCCTACCAAACCTACTTTAAAATATGAACAATACGCCCTAAACTATTCTATATCTTTAAGATGTGCTAAACTTGTCCTTTAAGCAGTCAAAGGACAACTTTTAGCACTAACACCATGTAGGAATTTAGATATATTTATATTAATATTAAAAATATGCACATTTACATAGTCTTGGTCATTTTGACCATTTGTTTCTAGCTTTTAGCTTTTCACATCAATATTTATAAACTTGCGCTATGGGGGCAAACTAGGGTATTACAATTGACTTGAAGAATGGATTTCACTAGATCACAATTAGAGAAGGTGATGAGTGGAAACAAACCTTCAAGACAAAGGAAGGACTATATGAGTGGCTAGTTATGCCATTTGGTCTAACAAATGCACCAAATACGTTCGTGAGGTTAATGAACAAAGTATTGAAACCATTTTTGGGAAGTTTTTCATTGTCTACCTTGACGACATTTTGATTTTTAGCAGGACAAAGGTTGAACACTTGGCGCATTTGAGACAAGTAATATAGAGGTTGAGTTAAGAAAATTTGTTGGTGAATTTGCAGAAGTGTTACTTCATGTAATAGGAGCTAGTCTACTTGTGATTTATAATCTCAAACCAAGGGCTAAAAATGGATCCAAAAAAGGTGAAAGTGATTCTAGAGTGGCCTGAGCCGATGAGTGCCAGAAAGGTGAGGAGTTTTTGTGGATTTATTAGTTTCTTTAGGAAATTCATCAAAGAAGTTGGATATGTGCACTATTAATGATGTGCATAAATAAGGGTGATTTTAGGTGGACAGAGGCTTCCCAACGAGTTTTTGAGAAGTTAAAGCAGAAGGTGATGGAGAGACTAGTTTTATCTTCCCAAACTTCAACAAAGTATTTCAGGTCGATTGCGATACAAGTGAATTGGAAATTGGAGCAGTGTTGGGCCAGGAAGATCGACCTATTGCATTTTTCAGTGAGAAGTTGGATGATTCCAAGTAGAAATACTTGGTCTATGACCAAGAGTTTTGTGTCATAGTTCAGGCATTGAAGAAGTGGAGACATTATTTGTTTCCCAAGGAATTTGTTTTATTCATCGACCACTAGGCTTTGAGGTATCTGAATACTCAAACGAAGTTGAACCAAAGACATATGAAATGGGTCACAGTTTTTGCAAAGTTATACCTTTGTGTTAAAGCACAAGTTGGGAAAGACCAACAAAGTCATCAATGTGTTGAGTCGAAGAGTCGCATTGTTGGGGACGATGACTGTTCAGTTGATAGGGTTAGAGTCGATGAATATTTTTCCAAATCTTGGAAGGAGTTGAAGGAACCATGGATTGTAGACAAAACTCCATACTTGAATTATTTTATCCAAGAAGGATATGTATTCAAAGGACATCATTTATGCATCCCTAGAGGATCAGTGAGGGAGATCTGATAAGAGAGTTGCATTGTGGCAGATTAGGGGGACACTTTGGCATTAACAAGACCAAGGCATTGGGCAAGGAAAATTATTTTTGGTCAGGATTGGAAACATACGTGAATAAATGGATCCGACAATGTAGGATATGCCATCATACAAAAGGAATAAGTCAGGATACGAGACTATATGCACCTTTTCTAGTGTCGACCGTTTCATGGGCAGATATCAGTAGGGATTTTGTGCTAGGATTACTGAAAACACAACAAGGTAATGACTCCATATGTGTGGTAGTTGATAGGTTTTCAAAGAAGTTACACTTTATTTCATTTCGGAAGACAAGTGATGCCACATGTATTGTTGTTCTATTTTTCAAAGAAGTCGTGAGATTGCATGGGTTGCTGAGAGCATCACTTTGAAAAGAGACACCAAATTCACGTGTCATTTCTGGAGGACCCTATGGAAGAAGCTTGACACAAGGTTGTAATTCATTTATGCATACCATCAGCAGACTAATGGATAGACGGAATTCATGCACATGAGCTTACGGAATTTACTAAGATGTTTAACTACTGATCAATCAAAGCAGTGGGAGAATGTGTTGGTGCAAGCAAAATTCGCGTACAACAACTATGTGAACTGATCGACGAGAATGAGTCCATTCCATATTGTACAAGGGAGAAGTCCACATGGAGTCATTGACTGAATGAAGCTACTGATGGAGATGTAGAAGAGTGCAGACGCAAAATCGTTTGTCGACCATATGTGGAAGTGGATGAGAAGGTGAGGGGACAACTAGAAAGAAACAACGCAACTTACAAGTTGTGATCCCACTGGAAGAAACGACTAAAATCCTTTGCAGAAGGAGACCTAGTGTATGTGCACCTAAGGAAGGAAAGGCTCTCGAGAGGAACATATGACAAGCTGAAGCTGAAAAATATTAGACCATGCAAAATTTTGAAGAAAAAACTCTAAAGATCATGTGTTAGAGTTACTTGAGGATTTGTGTATAGCATCGATATTGATTGTCGATGAACTGTACAAGTATGAAGAAGGGTCACTGAGTGGAGGTGAGATGATCGCAAATTGGTGAGAGAAAATACCAGTCCAGGAAATGGAAGAAGTCGTAGAGGTACTCGACGACTAAGAAGTTAAGAAAACGGGGAGCTAGAAGAAGAAATAATGTTTGGTCCGATGGAAGAACATAGATGATTTGGAAGAAGCGACCTAGATTTCAAGAGAAAATATCAAGGAATTGAAGAACCACGGACATAGTTAATTTCAACCCAAAGAGATTAATGCAAGGGCATCTGGCCTTAACAGAGATGGTCGAAGTTGAAGCAACTAAAGTCATCTGGAGGATAGTTGATGACCTCAGGACGAGCGCAGAGTCAATAATCGAAAAGGAATAGTCATGGAGATACCAACTAGTCGTGGTCGATCATAAAAGACCAATAGAGAAGTTGAGTGGCTCGCAAGACAAACGACATAGCTCAGTCAAGCATAATGACTGATGGGGCAAGAAGAGGTTGGAGACAGTGTCGACGGATGAGATGGAAAGAATCAGATCAAAGCGAATGATGACATGAAAGGGGCAGACAAGCTGTCCATAGCAAAAAATGTACAACTGAGGAGGTAGTTGGAGAAGTTATTGCATAGTTATGGTGGTTGTTGCAGAATGCCAGGTGACAGGATATGGTGAGAGGAGGCATATGGGAATTTAATGTAGGAGAGTTGCATCAGGAAGCACCGAGAGGTTTCTAGAAGAAGAATCAAGTGGGAATTTGAACTCGAGGGCATCTATAAATACCAAATTGGTAACCAGAGAAGGGCAGTTGTTGCCGAGAGTGAGTTGTGGAGAGGATTGTCAACTAGAGGTAATCAAAATAGAGCATTGAATCTGCATTGTAAATTTACTCTTGTAAAGTCATTCAAACTAATATAAAGCCATATTTCTTAGCATTTGTTGTCGTGTATGTGATTGTTGTCCACTGCTTTTTGTTGTGCACCTAATAGCAACCGACCAAGGTCGCGCCTACATCAAAGACACTTTAGACTTTCCCTTGCATCCTTTAGAAATTATGTATAAAACATCATTTAATTGCTCTCTTTGGTGTTGGAAATAGTTCTAAGCAATTTTGTAAAAATGGAGAAACTTTCTCCTTTTGTAGTAGCAACTATGTGGTCTTCCCCTCTAGAATATCTAGAACAAAAGATATAGTTTTTTTATAATTTCATTTGTGGTTGTTTAATGAAGTTGTCATAAGGTTATTTTAATGCCGTATTATACACCTAATTACTCCTATGATAACTTTTTGATTCCTAGTGACATGTTGATTGCTGCCAAGTATTCACAATTCTTCTATGGAGTAGTCTTGGTAAACAGACATGTTGATTGCTTCCCAGTATTCACAATTCTTCTATGAAGTAGCCTTGGTAAATTAGAGTGAAAAAAAAAAAACCTATTTGAAAAGTAGCATCATATAAACATAAAATATCAATATACAATTTAATTTTAAATGATGATAAACTGAAACATTATGTAAGGGTGGCCATGGATTAATGAAAATATTGCAGGATCTATTTATATAATGCTGTAACCATGTTTTTATAACAACATGCTATAACCATGTTTTTAAGATTGCACATAGAATTTAAAACAGCTTTTTGATTTCACAAGCTCAGCTAAAAGAAGACTGAATCGAATCACATCACAACCGAAAGGAAAAGTGATTCGAATCCAAAAATAAAGCAAAGCAAAACAAAGCAACAAAATTCCACTGTCCTGGTGGAGTTTGAGTTTGAGAGACGTAGCTTTAGCTTTGCTGTCCCCTGCTGCACAAGTACAATCTCAGTCAGCCAGTTACAGCTCCTTCCTCCCTCTTTTCCTGCTTCCTATAATGTATGATTAATCACCTACATTTGTCCACACCTCAACAATTTCATACAATTTTATAATATCAATCGAAACTGTATTGTATTGTAATCCAGGACAAAGAAATAAACAAAGTTAATAATTAATTCATTCTGGGGCTAAGGGGGACAAAGAGAGAAGCAGGCTGCGGTAGAGTGGAGTGGTGTGGTGATCTCATGGCTGTTTGTTTTCCATGGATTGCCCTTATTGTGGATCAATCAAGAACAAGAAGAAGAAAAGGGAGGTTGCAGCACAAGAGCCGAATATTAATGGCGACAATGCCCTTTTATTTCTTTTCTTTTCAGAGATATTGGCCAGCGAGGATGGGATTCCAGGTATGTTGGTTACCTTGGCTTGGTTTACTTTGGCAGCCAAGTTTAGAGGCATTTAAATTTAGATGGGTTCGTGGAGGATTTGTGGCGTGCTAGGATTTGCCTGTGGTGGATCTTTGGCACCTTCTGTGCGGTAGTGGAGTTTTCTGTTTTTTCTTTTGATTTGTTGACCGAGGCGTGCTGCAGGAACTCTGGAGGTCACGAGGTCAAAACTGCTAAGCGATTTTATTTTTTAGTTTTTTTAATGGTGAAGGTTTGGTCTAGAGTCTGGCCTGCATGTATGCTCTGTGTATTGTCCGTGATAGGGAGGATTTTGTAACAGCTTTATTTAATAAGTTTGGAGACTATTCAATATTGGATTAAAGGTCTACATATTGATCATTGTTGAAAATGTTGTTAATTATATTGCCAACATATCACCCTATCCATGTCTTATAGTTTTACACTGAAAAGCAATATACATTGAACGGGCCTCACCGTTAAGAAAATTTGTTTCTTCATTGAAGGTTATAGGTTTGAAGCCGGAGGGAGTTCGGTATGTACAATTTGGTATCTTAGATAGTCAAATAAAGTTATAGGTTTGAAGCCGGACGAAGTTGGCTATAGCCTATGTACATTTTGGTATCTTAAATAGTCAAATTGCGACTATATACAGAAAGTTTCCTGTCAGTCAGATAAACAAGGTATCTCATACATTGATTTGGCATCTGGCTAGTATGTCTCCTTAAACTAGATAATTGGTATTAGTATTATGAACTTTGAAGTTATATTAAAAAAAATTATAACCACTATAGTCATCCGCTGGTTGTTTTAGCCATTGATGAAGCAGCACTTAAGAGTCTTCTTCAGGGAAAATTCAATATTATTTTGGGTAATAGTCAGATGAAACCTAGTGTTAAAATAAAATTGCTGTTAATGGCTAGCAGGCAGCTATGCATGGACAATAAATTTTTAAGGAGGGAGTCACGCATTTTGGGGTTTCTTATTTTAAAAGGGCAATCTTGCTTGGTTTTATTGTCTGAATTTTTGAAAAAGATTCATCTTTCTGCATATATATATATATATATATATATATATATATATATACAAAAGATTAACCACATTTGTGCAGAGAGGGATGATGGCAGAAGTAAACCAAGCTATCTAATTTCTGAATTCATTTCTCTCACTCTGCTGCTTGTTTTTCCTCTGCTTCTGTGATAGCGTTTTGGATGGTTTTGCACATTAGACATTTTCAAATTAAGTGTATTGGTTTTAGGACAAATTTATGAATTTATGGTCTGAGGTCATAGACGACACTAGAGTTTGTGAGTGAGGATGGTTTTGCCATTAGACATTTTCAAATTAAGTGTATTGGTTTTACGACAAATTTATGAATTTATGGTCTGAGGTCATAGACGATACTAGAGTTTGTGAGGGATAGCAGTTTTGTATGATTGTTTTAAAATTGTGTTGTTGTGTTTTTTCAACAGTTAGCCATCAAGTCTTGTTGGAGTTGCATTCTTTTTGGTGATTGGAGTCTTCATTGGTAATAATGGAATTTCTTGGTTGGATTCTACGGTCTGTTCAGTTAGTTTTTGAAAAGCAGTTCTGTAAACAAAGAGATTGTCAACAATATACTGGTTAGTTGTTCAGATCTATTTTCTGGGTTTGAACTTTTGGTCCTAGGAGTTTTCTTGTTTATTTTTATAAATTTTTTTATTTTTGAGTGAACAAATATAAATGTGATTATCTCTCGATAGTCGGGATTTTAGCTGCTTGTTCTTTGCATTGGAATCACTGGCGAGATGATCTTCTTATCAACATTGTATCCAGATTTGTTTTCTCTGAAACATTTTATGTATGAGCCGGCGTTTTGTTCAATTTGAACATGAAGGAAGCTCTTAGCTTTTCGATGTTTAAAACGGAATTCATTGGCATGGTGACAGTAGAACAAACTTTTTTAAGTTGTGGGTTTTGAAATCAAATTCATTCATTCTAGAACATCATTTGAACTTAAACTTCATTGATACCTGAACAACCTTTGTAAATCCATTTGTTTCTTGGCAAGTAAAACTTTTGTTGAAGCTTATGTCAAACGCGATCAGGATTTTTGAAAGTTTTGATGTGGGATTTTTTCAAACACATTGTAGATTTGTCAATGGTGGAGCAATCACTTTGAATTCAGATCCTGGTCATCTATTCATAATACATGGAGGACATGCCATATCCTGCTTGGTCCAAAACTGTTGAACAATGCCTGAAAGATTATGATGTGAGCTTAGACAAAGGTTTAAGTTCTCATGAAGTGGAGAAACGACATCAAAGATATGGATGGAATGAGCTCCAAAAGGAAAATGGTAAACCTTTGTGGAAGCTGGTATTGGAGCAATTTGACGATACACTTGTTAAAATACTTCTGGTGGCAGCAGGCATTTCATTTATTCTGGCCTACTTTCATGACAATGAGTCTTCTGAAGCAGGTATAACAGCCTATGTCGAGCCCCTGGTCATTCTCTTGATTCTCATCCTTAATGCCCTTGTTGGAGTATGGCAGGAAAGTAAAGCCGAGAAGGCTTTGGAAGCTCTTAAAGAAATGCAATCCGAGCAAGCAAAGGTCTTGAGAGATGGATGTTATGTTCTAGATCTTCCTGCCCGAGAACTTGTTCCAGGGGATATAGTTGAATTGAGGGTAGGAGACAAGGTTCCTGCAGACATGCGAATTGCGTCCCTCAAGACATCGACCTGTAGGATGGAGCAAAGCTCCCTGACTGGAGAGAGCATGCCTGTGATTAAAAGCACATATCCAGCTCCCATGGGTGACTGCGAGTTGCAGTCAAAAGAATGCATGGTGTTTGCAGGAACTACAGTTGTCAATGGCTGTTGTACTTGCATTGTTGTGAGCACTGGTATGTCTACAGAAATAGGTAAAATTCAGACACAAATCCAGGAAGCTTCTATGGAAGGTGTTGATACACCTTTGAAAAGAAAATTAGATGAATTCGGTGAAAGACTGACAACAGTGATTGGTGCTGTTTGTCTTCTTGTTTGGATCATCAACTACAAATATTTTTTCTCATGGGATGTCTTAGATGGCTGGCCCAAAAATGTCAGATTCTCATTTGAGAAGTGTACATACTACTTTAAGATTGTTGTAGCTCTGGCAGTTGCTGCTATACCAGAGGGATTGCCTGCTGTCATTACTACGTGTTTGGCTCTCGGGACTTGTAGGATGGCACAAAAGAATGCTATTGTGAGAAAGCTTGCTAGCGTGGAGACATTGGGCTGCACAACAGTGATTTGCTCTGATAAGACAGGAACACTTACAACTAATCAGATGTCGGTCAGTGAATTTATAGTCTCAGGGAGCAGTGTTGGTTCACTTCAAGAGTTTCATGTTGAAGGAACAACATATAATCCCGAGGATGGTAGCATATTAAATTGGCCAGCATATAATATGGATGCAAATTTGGAAACTCTAGCAGAAATTGCTGCAGTTTGCAATGATGCAGGGATATCTTGTCAAGGTCATCAGTTCCGTGCTACAGGAATGCCAACTGAGGCAGCTCTGAAGGTTAGTACTTAGATAATTGATTTTTTTATTGGTTGTCATGTTATGTTTCTACCATTTGAAACTGTTAGGGCCAATTTAGAAGTACTAACACCGGTACTGAAGGGCATCATGCAAAGGAATAATGGACAAATGAAATCTCTAGTTTGTAAAACAAACTGTAAAGGGGTTAAAAAACACCCTAAAGTATATATGACACTCGATTGAGATACGTAATTCTAATTTTATGTTGCTTTGTGGATTCTCGAAGAAAACAAACATGTAATTTAATCTGCTATTTGTTGTTTTAGCATAACATGCATATTGGTTTCTTCTTGCTTCTTGTATGAAGGTCCTGGTTGAAAAGATGGGAGTTCCAGATTCGAAGGCAGGTGATGAAAGTGCCATGGTAAAAAATGGTGCAGTGAAATTAGGTGAGTGCTTATGAGTTATGCTCTTATTCTACTTCTATCAAGTGATTTAAAATTTATCATTCTCGTCTTTCTACAACAATGCATTGTATTCTGGAATATATTCTCTAATTTGTTGAGCCTCATCTTTGTTTTTGTATAGGTAATTGTGATTGGTGGATACAAAGATCAAAGCGGTTGGCTTTGTTGGAGTTTGATCATTTTCGGAAATCTATGGGTGTTATTGTTAAGGAACCTTTTGGACAAAATCGTCTCTTAGCAAAGGTTGTTATTTGCTTAATATGTTTTCATCTTTCTTTTCAATCCATAAAAATCCTACATTAAACGCTGTTTATCCAATGTGTGGCATGCTTCTGTCATCACTCAGTTTCCATAAAAATATATATAATATATTCTAAGCCCACTTTTGGTTGATCTATCTTAATTTTTGTTCTTTGTCATGACTCATACATGTAACTCTTGGTTTGAAGCATTTCTTTTGTGTACTTTGTCTGGTATCTTACTCGTGCCAAGCACTTTGTTATTTTTAAGGCTTGAGATGGCTTCTTAACGTTAAAATTAGTGGCTTAAAAATGTCTATTGCACATTCTCCTATACTCCTGGGTGCAGTATTTCTTAAATCTATATATTATTGTTACTTCATTTGAATACTATAATTTTAGTCTGTCTGGGAAATATTGCCGTGGGAATGATCATAGAAAAACTATTATGATATAGACATGGAAAGCAATACTCGAAAGTTATGTAACATAATGTAAGGTCACCAAGACCGTTGATATTAAGTGGGTTGCTCTTTTGCATTTCATTTTCTTGACTTGTATATTTCACTAGCAAAACAGTCTAGGATATCTTTGTTTGGTGATATTAATTTCTAGCTTTTTTTTTGTAGGGTGCTGTGGAAAATATACTGGAAAGGAGTGCTTTTCTACAACTTGCAGATGGAACAATTGTTGCATTGGACCATGCATCCAGGGAATTATTCTTGACAAAGCTTCACCAAATGAGTTCGAAGGCTCTGCGTTGTTTGGGCCTGGCGTACAAGGAAGAATTGGGAGAGTTCAATGACTATGATGGAGTGAAACATCCTGCTCATATGAAATTGTTGGACCCCACCAACTATTCCAATATCGAAAGTGACCTTATCTTTGTTGGCCTGGTTGGATTAAGAGTAAGTTCTGGCATTTTAAGGCTTATTGTGCCTATTTTTTTTGTCTGTGACCTTTGACCTGCTATGATATTTGAATTATGGGCTATCAAGGACCTTTTTATATTTTTTTCTCCCTGTTTTCTTACCCTCTACCTGTGTCAGGCTTCCTGTTGTTTTCAAGGTGTTGTATTCTTTTCAGTGAACCTACTGACATGACTTACTTGACTAAAAGGATCCTCCCCGTGAAGAAGTTCATAAGGCAATAGAGGATTGTAGAGATGCAGGTATTCAAGTAATGGTGATTACTGGTGATAACAAGTCCACAGCAGAAGCCATATGTCAGGAAGTCGGTGTCTTCTATGAAGGAGAGGATCTTAGTGGTAAAAGTTTTACTGGAAAAGAATTCATGGCATTGTCTGCAGATAAGCGTGCTGAAATCTTGACAAAACCTGGTGGTCGGGTTTTCTCTCGAGCAGAACCAAAGCATAAGCAGGATATAGTTCGAATGCTCAAAGAAGGTGGTGAAGTTGTGGCGATGACCGGAGATGGTGTCAATGATGCACCTGCTTTGAAGCTTGCAGACATTGGAATTGCCATGGGAATTGCTGGAACAGAGGTATGCTCGTATTCTCTTTCAGAGGATTTTCTATTTGCTTCTTTTTGTCTTTAGTCTTTCTCCCCACTGCCTTTCTTAGGTGTTTGAATTGCGACAAAATCTTTATGTATATTTGTAGGCAGATTTTATGCTTCTTAACAAGGTTAGAGGTTCTTGAATGTGACCTTGAGGAAGAATGGCAAAACATGCACATTGAATTCCTAACAGTATTAGGATTTAACTTCTGACGTATATGAGCGAGGGAAATGACATAAGATGCACATTGGTTTCCTAGCACTGTTAGGTTCTAACTTCTGATGTATATGAGCCAATGTTCGCAATACTTATTACTGATTGGCAAATTATAACTGTATCATCCCTGTATTAGAGTACGCTTGGCACTATCACTTGTGTACTTATATGGCTTTCGGAATCCTATCCTTTGTGACTTGGCAAGTTCATTTTTTTTTTAAATGGTGGTTCACCTTTGTCGAGGGCTACATCTATTGGGAGAAATCTCAACACTTGCTATTCACTAGAATCTAGGTATGGCTAGAATTACATAATCCACTCAATCATCACATAGTCAATACATAGAGACTTAACAAGAGCAACATGTCCCTTGCAAGAATTGAACCTGGGTGGGGAGGGTAACAATCATTCCTCCCAACCACCCAAGCTACATCCAATAGACAAATCTTCCATATTCATTACAAATGATAGGGAACAACTAAATTAAAATAAATAAAGTAGTTGTTTTTACGACCATATGAAAACAATGTGCATGATATCTAGTGAAATGGATGGATAATTTTCTGGACACTAAACCAATCTAAATATCAAGAAATGAAGCCGACCATCTCAGGCATTCAAGCTGGAAGCAACAATGGCCATTTACAAGCAAAAGAAAACATTTGTCACATACTTTTGTTAAGAACACCTTTCCAAAGGTGAAAATATTTCACAAATGGAAAATTTTGACTTACAAATTTACTATGCATTTTGACTTGCAAATTTACTATGCATTTTTAAGATTTAGAAATTTTCCTTAGAAAAGTTCCATGTTAGGTGTTCTATCCGAGCGTTTGAGAAGCTCGCATATTTGTTTTTTACCTTGAAACAACTCAAAATTGCTTTCGGGAAGCACCCAAATATTGGGCAAGAATAGTTGATCCTCTAGGTTATTTTGAAATGAGGACTTACTCCCTAGCATGGATTGGTAGATGGTTTCATAACTGCATTAGTTTTTAGTACACAGCTTTCAGTATGTCTATGTGATTATATCGAGAAATTTTAATAGATTCAATAGCTGTAGGATTAATTAGTAGTACCCATCCACAATCATATTGGGATCCAATCTTGGTGAACCAACTTATTGTTCCTTTTTATGATATTATCTTTTCCCATTTAAACTGTCAATTATAATGATTTTTACAGAGACCATCCTTCAATTTTTCTATCATACGAGGACTTTAAGATAAACTGTGTACACATTTCATTTGTGTTTCAGGTTGCCAAAGAAGCATCAGATATGGTTTTAGCTGATGATAATTTCAGCACTATTGTTTCTGCTGTTGCAGAAGGCCGTTCCATCTACAACAACATGAAAGCTTTCATAAGGTATGGATCTCTACTTCTGAAATACAAATTGAGATGAACTTGAAAAATGTTTTATACTTGATGCGGTAGTTCTTGGTAGGTTCCTGTTTCCCTGATCTTAGTGGTTTTTATTTTTCCGTGGTCTAGCACACTCCTTTGCTGTACTCGTTTTTTTGTATGTTCGCTGCAGGTACATGATATCATCTAATGTGGGTGAGGTGGCTTCCATATTTATAACTGCGGCATTAGGCATTCCTGAAGGCTTGATTCCTGTGCAACTTCTGTGGGTGAATTTGGTCACAGATGGTCCTCCGGCAACAGCTCTTGGATTTAATCCTGCTGACATAGACATAATGCAAAAACCACCTCGTAGGAGTGATGATGCACTGATAAATGCGTGGGTGTTTTTCCGTTACATGGTATTCATCGTTCTTACATTTGGTTATTTGTTTCATTTTCCTTGAAACCTAATTTCCTTTTTGTAAGCCATACCTGCAAGATGGAATGGTAATTATCATCTCTAATCCTGTCCAAATTTCCTGATTGCAGGTGATTGGTTTGTACGTTGGGGTTGCAACAGTTGGCATTTTCACTCTTTGGTACACACATGATTCATTTTTAGGGATAGACTTTGCAGATGGCCACACATTGGTAACTCTTTCACAGCTCAGGTCTTGGGGACAATGCCCATCATGGGAGGGTTTCGACGTTATGCCATTTACTGTTGGTGGAGAAACCCTCTCATTTTCAAATCCTTGCGATTATTTCTCCACGGGAAAAATTAAAGCGACAACCCTTTCCCTCTCCGTATTGGTGGCAATTGAAATGTTCAACTCATTGAATGCTCTATCTGAGGATAACAGTTTGCTCACCATGCCACCCTGGACTAATCCTTGGCTATTGGATGCAATGTCTGTTTCATTTGGACTTCACTTTCTAGTCCTTTACGTGCCATTTCTTGCCCATATCTTTGGCATTGTACCCTTGAGTATAAGTGAATGGTGTTTAGTTATATTAGTTTCATTTCCAGTGATATTGATAGATGAAACATTGAAACTAATTGGTAGGAGAATGTCGAGAAGACATCAAAAGTATAAAACTGTTTGAGTACTTGGCCATAATATTTATATATATGCAAGTGAATCTATGAGCTATTTTGAATGTAAGCTCATAGTGTTTAGTTTTTTGATATTTTGTAGGAGGCCTTTTTTGATATTTTGTACGAGGTCACTTAAGTTAAATAAGGCCCAAGATCATTAGGATTACTTAGCTAAATAAGTTTAATTACTTTGTCAAAGTAACTTAAGCAACAAGTTAGAGGTTTAGTCCTCTTTTGTATAAATAGGGTTTCTCCTCTCTGGTATGAATTTCAATAATCAATCAAATTATACCATTGATACATTTTGGAGAAGTCTTGACTCTTCCTCTATTATTTGGATTTGTAATGCAATGAGCAAGGCTTTCCAACCTCTTTGTAATGTTCATGTTATTTGGAGAGATTATGAGACATTGTAGAGTACATTTTTCGTCTAGACTTAAAGAAAGTTCTAATGAGTGGTCACTTAATTTTTGAAGTTATCTAAAAGGAGGTGCAATCTCAAAAACACAGTCCATTTGGGTAATCCATTTTTAACTTACATAATTTTTAATTAAAATAATACCCAAAGGTCATTTGATTCATGAATGATCTTTATACTATGGAAATCAGAAAATTGTTTCTTACATAATTCAATGTTAAACACTTATGGGAAGTTGCCAAACACCAATCCATGAATGATCTTTATCCTATGGAAATCGGAAAATTGTTTCTAACACAATTCAATGTGTGTGTTAAACACCTGTGGGAAGTTGCCAAACACCAATATCTAAAACCATTAGAAAATTGTAGCAAAACATTAAATCTTTGAATCTGAAACAACAAGGGAAATTCTACAACTTCCAAGGTAGGAAATTAAACTTATAAGCATTAACAATATGGTCATAGTTTGTTCACTCAACGTGTACAGATCTTAGAGCCCATTCCATTGAGGTTAATAGCTTCATGGTTGTTAAATATATACTAATGATAAGTGATGTATGTTATTCCTTAGTAGAAGTGCATTCACTTAATTCTAGAGCTTAAAAGGATTATTAAAAGAGGTAAAAAAGTGCTTAATAAAAGGTATTTTTAATGTTTAGGTAACCCTTGCCACTATTAAATCAAATCAAGCAATAAAGGCAACTTGTCAACGAAGAAACACTAACGGAACAAATGGAATCAACAATACTTTTAGAAGTCCAGATACCACTGTATATAGAAAAACCCTTATGCAATAACAGATGAAAAATTGAGTATTGCTAATGAAATTTTATGAAGCATCAACAAAGTCCAACGATCAATCGACAAAGTGACAAGTTCAGATATTATTGAAGATGATCCTCATTTCCCATGTCTCACCAACATAATTCCTTTGCAAAAACGAGATTCCGATCTTTATTCTTTGTATGGTGTCGAGTCCTCTCTCT
Organism: Pseudotsuga menziesii; assembly: GCA_001517045.1. Taxonomy (NCBI): domain Eukaryota; kingdom Viridiplantae; phylum Streptophyta; class Pinopsida; order Pinales; family Pinaceae; genus Pseudotsuga; species Pseudotsuga menziesii. Next base: position 221,733 of record LPNX010081752.1, on the reverse strand, counting down.
CCATAATGGCTTACAAGGATTCTACCGACAATGCAATTATAATCAGGGCTTTGAATTGAAGTTCCTTTGTTGTTATTCACCAGGCACGTGTACACGAAATGGCAATGCTTCTTGGCTATGTTTTTTCGTGTTTGCAATGTTATGTGTGCAGGTGCCAATTGAGTGACACCCACTCCAACTCTGTATTTGTAGAACTCTATCAAGGATTCAAATCCAGTAGCCAGTCCTTCATTCGCATTTCTCTAGGAAAACACATTTTGGTTGATACAAATATGCAGTATATGGTTAAATTAACTGATAGAGTTCCAAGCTCTGATTGTGCAAGAATAGTTGCAGCTCAACAATGTTACATTCATCCAGTTGTCTAAGTATGCAAACAAACAACGCAAAACAAAACCATAACCCTTGTCCTACAAACATGTTTTGGGCAATGTGCAAGCATGTACATCAATCCACCATCAAAAGACTGACAACATTGTGCTTAATGAACTCTTGCTTGGAAACAAAAAATGAGGATTTAGATATTATCTCGCTCTAATTATGGTATCCAGGTACCAATACCGTCCAAAACAAAGTTTATCAACGCTTCACTTCACAACACTACAACAAGAAGGTATATATATATATATATATATCAATTCAGAGATATATATATCAATTCACTTCACAACACTACAACAAGAAGGTATATATATATATCAATTCAGCCAACAATTAGATGTTTAATCACTCTTGATTTTTTACAAGGGGAGAACGTACGTACCATGTCCATTCGATTCCAATCCACAACAATAATGTATATTAGTCAGATGAAGATGTCAATTCACCAACATTTATAATATATATTGCTCCATGAATGTAATTTTTCAGGAAGAAAAAGTGTCATTCCTTAATATTCATCTGAAAAAGTGCTCCGCATCAATGCATAAGTACACAAATGCATCTTGGATGTCAACATACTCTAGCAATGATTTATGTGAGTGCTCAATTATAAAACAAAAACAACAATTTAAAATGTCATCAAAGATGGACCGGACATCATGTAAATTTACAACGCTTCCCAGCTTCATTAGAGCAACTCAATCCCAAAAACTTTTTCCACCAACTTGTAAGCCAACATTTTTTTCTTTAATTACTTAGAAATGTGTTGGAATCTACAAGGAATAAAACGATAAAATTACTATCTTAGAGACAGGTATAAAATTATGATTGGGCTCCTGTGGGTGGCAATTCCACTCAGGATGTTGAGTATGAGCGACTCAATTAACATTTGACCAATTAATTCCTAAGCAACGAAAGAAATGCATATGGACGGACTGAATGCCCAACGGTCAAGAACAAGATTGAACAGTTCTAAAACACTGAGAAAGAACATGAATTAATTGTTGTTCTAAAATACTGAGAAAGAAAGAACATGAATTAATTGTTATAAAACAGTGAACGTTAGGTCTGTTATTGTTTTTTATTTGTATTTATTTTTGTTTGAAATCTAGTTGGAATTGTTAAAATTACATATATTGTTAAGCATGCATGTATACATTAGAGGAAATTTCAACTCAAAATGGATCTCCTAAAAAAATTTAATAAAATAATAAAATATTATTTATTAATTTTGGAGGAAGAAAAGAAAAAAACTACTATTTTGTTTGTATTTTCGACATATCTCCCCGTGTTTTTACTCAAATTTTGATCAAGAGAGCTCGAATTCCGCATCCAACGAGTACCCACTCGACGTACTTTTGATGGACCCCGCTACCCCAAAAACAAAAAATACCTGAAAAAACATGATGATGATGACTAACAAATTTGGCGCAGACACCATGTTTCGTTGCTACTGAATCATGAAAAAAAATGCTAATTTCATGTTTTTATTTATATAAATATCTCTTTTAGGGAAGGGCTGAATCCCCCTCTTCGTGAGCTTTTATTACTTAAGATTGATATTTCAGGAGAAATACTAGCCATATGGACTTTACATAAGGTCTTAAGCAATACTACTAGCACTATATACACTAGCTATTCGGTCAAAGCATTTACGAACATCAGCGTGAATGATAAGCTTAATACCTTGCCAATTTTGCCCTTCCAAGAAGAATGTATGTGTACTTTCGTACGGCCGAAAGCCGTAAGATATTGGTAAAAAAATAGGTTCGTATATTTCTTCGATCACATTTGTTATGGCCCGGTGAACTATCTTCATCATCACATTTTTTCAGATATTTCTTGTTTTTGGGGTAGCGGGGTCTATCAAAAGTACGCCGAGTGGGTACTCGTTGGATGCAGAATTTAATTCCGCATCCAACAAGTTCACTCGGTCGAAATTTGAGTAAAAATACGGGGAGATATGTCGAAAATACAAACAAAAAAAGTAGGTTTTTTTATGATACCTATCCCCAAATTCATATTAAAAAAATGTTTAACACCTATACGGTATTTCAAATTTAAAGCAATCTCATTGTCTACACATGATGACATGGAATTTGAATTAGAGTTAAAAGGCTCATTTTGAGTTGAAATTTCCTCTAATAATGAAAATTTCCAAAATTTTTGGAGATCACTGAATCCATTTCTATAATTAAAAAATACAATTACAACAACAAAAACTCGCAATTTAGTTAAGCGATTTTGGTAAAATGTACTTGAAAAAATGCAAAAGTACAAAACATTTAATAATTATGTTTCTCCCCGAGAATGGAAATTCAGAGAGATTATTACAACAAATAGTTAATCACAATGGTTAATCTCTTGGACATAACAAATACCAAATGGATGGTTTCGACTTCTTGGCCATTGGTTTTCAACATTGTGGTGAATTACATAGGACATTTGATTACATGGTTTTTTAGCTACAAATTTCACATCAATGTACATAACCTTAGCCTTTGAATTGGGGAATAAGGGACCAAATACCGGAATTGTTGTGACTATTGGGTTTTAACATTGAATTGAATTAACTTTCATGGAAAATGTTATAAAACAAAGTAGCTTCTAACAAAATCCATTTCAAATGTTCATTAATTTCATAAGATAATAAATTAAATACATCACATTGAATTTTCATTATACAACAAATCATTATAATGAATATAATAATTTTATCTTGGAATGTAAATGGGAAAACTAATTTTTAATGTTTGCTCAATTTTTATTTCAATTTCATGTTATAATATATACATTGTAAGTTTTGGGCCATTCAACAATTTACATAGCCAATCTTCTCTCTAGACCAAAAAAACCTTTTATGAGGTTAATTGCAATAAGGTAATGGGAAGGCCAAGTACCATTGCCCTTTAATTTCTTGTTTCATTTTCATTTCCTCATTTTTTTCATTTCCTCTCTTTTATTTCATTTTCATTCTCATTTTCTCATTGCTTTGTCTTTTTCTTTTTCTTCCACTCTCATTAATTCTCAAATTGTTTGTGAGTAATGAGTCTATTCATTAATTATTTGCCCCTAGCATCCTTTATATTTGAAAAACTCTTTGATTTGAATCCATCCCATCTTCATCATGCACATCATTTTCGTGTTTAGAGTTGGAGATAGATTATCTTAGCATTAAATGAAATCCAAGTCAACAATGATTTATGTGTTCAGTTACAAGAATTTATTAATCAAGATGCCATCACTGAGCAAATCCACAAATGAAGTGTGAATTTCCTTCTATCTATTGAGGTAGAACTGCTTCCAACATGAAAACAACTTTGTTGTTTCCACATGCTTTCCTAATACTATGTCTCTACACCAATTTCCAATTTCAATTGAATAACATCCTTCATGTTCAATCACAACTCTCCATGTTTTTTTTTAACAGAAACAGAAAGGAAATATATATAAAAGTAGCTGTGCACAGCCATTCAATACAAAAAGAGAGTACCAGAATATCTGTGCTTAACAGAGAAGTAGCACAAGGAGGTCATCCACTGAGTTTCCCTAAACACTTCAAAATGATTCTGATCAAAACTCTTAAAGCCTGGGGTTGTATAAACCCTTACAAACTATTTGCATAATAGAAGACAGAAATACATTTAACATAGCTAAATAAAATAAAACTAAGGATTGCCTCTTGGCTGCAAGACTGATTCCTCCTCCATTGGAAGCACAACGTCATCAGAGGCTACATGAACTCGGCTGCTCTGGTTCGTGGAGATGAGTTTCTGAAGGTCCTCAGCAATCCTTTCAACCTGGCCCTAAACTTCACGAAGACGACTCTCATTGTCATCAATACGTGAATCTTGGTTGCTGATTTGCTGCGAGGTGTAACTGACTGTATCTTCCATCTTCTTCACCACCTGAGCCATCTCTCTGTTGTCCATTACACTAATGGAAAGCATCTCGTAAAGGCGCCTTAAATTCTTCTTAATATCCACGAGACTTGCATTCTCCCCATGCTGAGCCATTTCACTAGCTTTTGGCCAAAGAGTGATACGAGCAAACTGCTTCTGAATGGAGAGAACAGAACTGGAAAAGGCCACAGAGCTGTTAAAGCAAGCACGAATAACCAGAAGCTCTTTAAGCAAACGAAGCCCGCTGTCACCACATGCCAAAGTTCCCACGTCTCCCTTTTTCCACCCAGTGCACCTGCATCCGATGACCAAACTGCTGTCCCAATTGCCTAATGGAGCCGGAGTCGAAACTGAAAGGGAGAAGCAAAAACACGGGGAGAAGGCTACAAGAGCCACCCTCTCTTTCACCACTAAGCGAATACAGGGAAGGACCTGCCACGGAAGACCATGAAAATGCCCTTCTCCTATACCAGAGATAACATGCAAGAGAAAAATCAGAGCTTCGAACGAACCAGGGCCAAGAGGGGAAGAATAATGAGAAGACATAGGGTGTCCCATAGAAGCCATATCGAAAACCGAATTGAAAACTGGAGCGTGCGAGGGAGTGTTAATTAAATCCCCGAAAGGATGGGCTTTAAAGACCAGAGGAAACAAGAGGGGCGGTTGCCAGCGAAGGGACCACGCGGCAGCGGGAACAAAGGGGGTAGGACGGGGCCATAAAGGAGACATGACGGCGAAGGAAGTGGCTGCGGAGGACGAGCGGGAGGGAAAAGGCTTGAAAAATGAAGGGGAAGAGGAGGGGGGGAAAGGAAAAAAGGGGGGGCCAAGTGATCCCAAAAGGAGGGGGGTTAGAGATGAAAAAAGAATGAGAGAGGAGGGATAAGGAAGAGCGGGCGAGAAAGGGGAGAAAAAAGAATGGGGACAATGACTCTGTTTTCCATGGAATTGGGCATTGAGGGGCCGGAAGGGGGGCTTCCAGCGCCACCAGTTAAGGGATATATTTGTGAATAGGGCGATTTCCATTCTGTCGATACTGCCCTTGCAGGAGAGAAGCTCCCCCATTTGCCAGACTGTCAGTTGCCGTATTGTTGTGCCGGAGGATATGATATTCTTCATAGTCGCTGGACATAAGGAGCTTTGCTTTTTCATAAAGTCGCCGACATTTGATGGCTCCCTCATTGTATCCATTGATTAATTTATAAATGACATGCCTAGAATCCCCAATGATCAAGGCCTTGCGAATTTTCTTTTCCTTAAGAATGTGGAGGCTCTGAATAAGAGCCAACCACTCAGCTTCATTGTTGGACCTGATGCCGAGCCCCCAAGCGAATGTATGTTCTACATGTCCTCCGGGATTCAGCAGAATCCCCCCCGCACCTGCCTCCCCACACAACTCTCCATGTTGAACTACTATTGGTAAATAGATTATTATGTTAATTAGTTGGAAAATGAATCACATTCAACATTACAAATTTCAACAATCAAATCCATAATTATGACAAAGATATGAGAGAGCACCCAAAAAAAGCTTCAAACACAATTTAAAATTTATTAATGGAATGTACAAATGCAAAACTTCTATTTTAGGTTAGTGTATTTTGAATTTTTTAAGTTAGTATTTTATCAGTCGTGAAATTTTGGAAGTTTTAAATCATTGATTATGGTGGTTATTAACATCCAAAAAAACCAACTTTGCTTTAACATACATTTAAAAAGGTAAAGAATCACTTGGTTCTGTTTATAATTTTATTTTTGTGTTAAAAAAACTTCAAGAGAAGTAGTCTTAAATCAGTATAGTTACGATCAATTGAAATCTTAAGAAGGCTAGTTTTATAGCAAATATTTTGAAATTGTGCTCTAATGTGGGTGTACACATGACATTCTATGATAAAACGATTTTGACATTCCACCCTCTTAGTATCACTAAGAAATTGTCCAACTCCATATTTCACTATAGAGCTCGTTAGAGTTTCTTCTTATTCTAACAATGTTGGTTTTCTTGTTTATTCTACTTAAAATAGAGAGATACTTTTGATATTCTAGATTAAACTTGATCACCTTCTTATAATATCTTAATTTTTTCTTATCCGCTAATTATTTATCGCACCAAAATTTTTCTTAAATTTAGAAGTAATAATAGTTTTAATTATATCATATTTTGCAGATTGACCACTTCCTCAACTCTCCAATGATTTAGCCAAGACATGCCATCTTTATGTCAACCTTGCTTAAGCTATAGGTTATGCTGACTAGAGTATGAAGAAATCTTAGGAAGCCACTTATCTCCCATGTTGTTTATCTTGTTCTTGTACATTAAGTACCTAGTCATAGCCATGCTTTAAATGGGAAAGAGACTTGTTTCTATGAGGACGATAAGATATCGTGTATTTCATTTAATTTTGAGATAATATGTTATAAAATGCTTTTTTATTTTATTTATCTTGCTCCAAGATTCTCTAGAGATGTTGCAACCCCAAACTTCACATCCATATAAGATAATAGGAGAGACGAGAGCCTAAAAGACGAGTTTCTTGTTATCCCAAAGCCAAAGCCAAGTCCATGACAAGCTTTTCAGCCTCCATTAACCATTTTCTCAATGCTATAGTTTTAATTAAGCTTGTGATGAAGATCAATTTCGAGATATTTTTATTAAGTTACTTCCTTCAAGTTGTTTCCGTACATGAAATTAGCATAAGTGATCTTTTGACATTTGATTATCATAACCTTTGTTTTGTCATTGTGAACATCCATACGCGTATTAGAGTAAAAATCATTGAGAATTTTTAATTCCTTGTTGAGATCCTAGGGACTCCTTGACATAATACAATATCATTAGTGTAAAGAAGGACGATGATTATCCCACGCAAAGTGGTGGAAACACAACCTACGTCTTCCAAACAATCCTCTAGCTTGCCAATGTATATACCAAAAAGGGTAGGGGATAAGGGACAACTCTGCTTGACTCCTAGATATTACAATTAATTTATTCTGACCAACCATTAGATTTCCTAAACATGGCATTAACCTTCTCATACAACCTTATCACAACAACTCTCTATTCAAAAGAGACTTTTAGCTCTTCTAATTATCTATTCCAAAGGTTAGATATGGGCATTGTGTCATATGTTTTTCTAAAATCAACAAAGCAACATAGGAGATTGGTTTTATTATTATGACTATCCTCAATAATGGTCTTAAGCATAACAAGGTGGCCCATAGTTGAATTATAACTTTTAAATCATGTGTTGGAATTTTTGAAATATTATTTTTATGTTTAACCTTTTTTTCCCTAGCAAGGCATAGTTCCAATTCTTCCATGCATTTTTTTTTGAAAAATTCTACGATTTGAGTCATCTTAAAATGGGCCAAAACCCTCAAGGGAAAAGTTAGATAGGTGAAGTTCCCAAAAATGAAGTGGAACTATGATTTATGTCATATATCCTATCAAATTTAGGGATAATGTTTGCATGATATGATTGCCCCTTATCCCACGCGAAAAACTTAATGCAGGCAATAAAAAAATCAAAGCAACTACATCAAAATAAATAAATTTAAAAAATGCTCCAATTATTTCCAATATTCATCTATTGCAAGTAGTAAATTGTGGGCATTTGCAGGATAGCTATGGGCGTATGTCTTCTAGACTGTGGGTGAGATTGGGAATGATAGACGGTTATTTGAATTCTATCAAATCCAAATTTAATGGACAACTAAACAGATTGCGCTTCCAGAGAAATTTATGCTACTATGTTTTGAAGTTTATTTTCTCTTTAATTTTATGTTTAGTTAGTTTGAAATGCTTTTATTATCACCATAACAATTATTCCCCTTCTTTGGTAGAAATATTCTTTCTTAAATGTATTACATTGACATGTATCTTTAGTGTTATAATTATAATGACATGTAATTACATTTTTTAAGATGACGATGATAGTTATTAACGTCCACTAAAAACAACTTTGGTCTATCAAACCATAAAAAGGAAAGTAGTCATTTGGTTTTCTTTAGAATTTTCTTTTTATGTTCCAAAATCTTTAAGAAAAACATTCCTAAATCACCATAGCCATGATAAGTTAAAAGGTTAGGAATGTCAGTATTGTAGCAAATGTTTTGAAATTGTGTTCTAATGTGGGTGTATGCATGACATCCTACAAGAAAGTGATTTTCATCTTCAACTATCTTTGTGTCACAAAGACGACATATTATTTCATCCCACGACATTTTAGGAATTGTCTAGCACTTTGTTTCAATATGGAGCTCATGAAAATTTGTTCTTCTTTTAGCAATGTTGATTTTCTTCTTTACGCTAGTTAAAATAAAGAGATACTTTTGATATTCTAGATTAGGATTGATCACCTTCTTATAATATCTTAATTTTCTCTTATCCTCTAACTCTTTATTGCACCACGTATTTTCCTTAAATTTAGACGTAATAATACGTATAATATTATCGTTATTTTGTAGAGTGACTTCTTCCTCGACTCCCTAATGGTTTAGCCAAAATTTGGCATATTAATACCAACCTTGCTTAAGTCATAGGTGGTTTTAACTATAGGATGAAGCAATCTTAGGGTGCCTCTTGTCCCCCATGTTGTTTATCTTGTTCTTGTACATTAGGTACCTAGTCATAGCCATGCTCTCAATTGGGGAGAGACTCGCTTCTATGAGGAGGATAGGATAGGGTGTATTTCCTTTAATTTTGAGATTATATGTTAAAACAACACTTTTGGATTTGCTTTATCCTTCTCCAAGGTTGTCTACAGATGTTGCATACCCAAACTTCACAACCATATACAGTCACAAGAGTGACGAAAGTCTCAAAGAGGAGTTTTTTTTCTATCCCAAAGCTATAGGTATGAAAATTTACAACTATTTTCAAGTCAATAATAAGCTTTCCATACTCATTAATTCTTTTCTCAATGCTATTGTTCTAGTTAAGCTTATGATGAAGACTGATTCTAAGATATTGATATGAAATCACATCTTCCAAGTTGGTGTTGCTATACATGAAATTACCATAAATGATCTTTTGGGATTTGAATAGCATAACCTTTGTTTTGTCAGTGTTAAAATAGTATTATCGTTTATTTTCTCTCTTAAATTTTGTCAAAAAAATGTTCTATTTAACGGAGCAGTTTAAAAAAAAAACTTATAATATAAGTATCTTTAAATATTTAAAAGTGATGTTATTGAACTACAACTATAAGCTATGTACTGAAGTAAAGCTAAAACAATGGTGAAAAATAATATTTTAAATTGCATTTAAAATGGACAACATTCTAAATTAATTAAGAATATATAATTAAGTAAAGCTAAAACAATGGTTAAAAATATTATTTTAAATTGCATTTAAAATGCCTAACATTCTAAATTAATTAAGAATATATAATTAGATGAAAATTGGAAATCTGAAAAAATAAATACATATAGTGTTTTTAATAATGTGAAAATGACAAATTTTATGTTTTTTTCTTTGAAAAATACATTAAATTTTTTAAAAAATAAGAAAAAACATCGTTAAAAAGGAAAAAAATAGACATTAAAAAAAACTGAAAAAATAAATATTCTACAAATAAATTAAAATCTGTTGATAATTTATAACTAAGAAGATTGAAAATGTTAAAAAACTACCTCAAACAAAAAGGGTGATTCTAGAGAACCAGTTTTGAAACAAAAATGAAAATAGCTGCTAAATGTGCCCACTATAAAAACAAGAAATTGTCAAATCCAGCTAGTACAGTTGGTTTCGATGGGCCTCTTTCTACATGATGACTTGTGTTCAAACCCCACAAATAACTGGGAGGAGACACTTAAAATCCAAACATGTTAAGGGTTGGTGTGTCCCAGGCCGAGTGTGATCCTTAGGTATTTTGACGGCTTAAATGCCTTTGGGTCACAACTTCTTAGACCATAGGCTAGTCTTGCAAGTCACTGACAAACTAGCAAAAAAGAAAGCAAGAAAATTGAATAATTTGGTCAAGTCGATAATTCAGTTTCGACCACATAATCACCTTCACACACGTTGCTTCATTAGAAATATGTATGTCTTGTTGCCGCAACCAACAACCAACCTAAGTGCAATTTAGTGATCAACTTACTTGTCAACATGGTACCCTTCGCAATTATAGCTTAAAATTACATCTAGTATCCTAATTGATTGTTAGATTAAATCATTTCTATGGTGTCCATGAGCCTCCCATGTTCCTAAAATATCAATTGCTTAGAATTCTATTAAGACAATTTGTAGTCATTACATAAATTCATGTTACTAGAAATCTAAATGCTTGTGTAGATAGTTTGGAAAACCAAATTATGGATTGGCACATTTCTTATTACACAAAGCATGAAAGTAAAGCATGTAAAACCACGAATAATTATTAACCATAATTGAACACAAAAATTGGCACACCTTATGGAGCACAAGACAAATGGTGATCAATATATATATCATAATCACCATTGTGTATACATAAAAAAGTTCATGTTTCAAAAAATATACACAATGTCAATGTAAAAAAACAAGGAAACTTTTCCCACTAGTAAAACTACAAAATAGGTCAAGTCATCCTCTAGGTAGGTGTCTACCTCATCATATGTCAATCACATGCTATATCATGCATGATTTGGATCACTCATGCAACTTTCCTCACTAAAGGATTCTACTCCACTATAATGCCTAGGTAGGCCTCCACTCTGTGGTCCTCTTGTATCCTCCAATCCACCTCTAGGAACTCCTCCACTGGGCCCTCCATCTTTCACAAGATTGTTTCACAGAGCCTAGGTTGGTCTATGTCTCAATGCTAGTGCTAGGATTTTGAAAATGGTCTAGCCTCTTTTGGGGCTAGCTCACCCTATCTAGTTGTGACCCCATGAGACAAAAGAGGTTACCTTAACCCCACATATGTACAAACCACACAAAGTATCTATACTATGTCCATAAAATAACATGTGCACTATAACTCAAATATTATTGTACTCAACAAAATCACTCCATGTTATCCCTTGAGGTGGTGGTAGGTATGTGTCCACCATGAAATCCATACCCTCATACAAATACTCTTAGATCACAAAAAAAAATTGTTTCTAGATCTCAAATAAATGGCTTACAAAGTCTTACCCCACCTCTCCTCCACCAAGGTGTGTCATTAACTCTCCCCATCCACCATATGTGGCTTATGGGGTCCTCCATCCCTCAGCACAACACGAGGATGTATCAATGGAACCATCTCAAAGAAGGACAAGCTGATGTGAACTAACCATCCATGTGACTTGGAGACTCCCTCAACTAGGAGCACACCTACTGCAACACTGGTGTCACCTAGTAAAATATCTCTCCACTAGAAAGAGTGCCCCACCATATATGTGGTTGGTAGAAAATGACGCGTCCTCAATGTATAATGCATAGTGCAACACCCACCAATTGACTCAATCTTTTCCATGGGTCACTAACCCTCTACCTTCACCATTAATGGGTAACAAACTTTGTCCATAATGGATCGTAGGGACCAACCTCATCCCTATAAAGTTATATTCAAGTTCACTACCTCTCCTTGCATTAGTAGCTTGATCAAGAAAGGAATGTCCTAAATGGTTAGCTCTAGACATAGTACCTCCACCTCAAAGTACATGTTTAGATTCCATATTTACAAAATGTGGTCTAGTAACTTAGTGCTAGTACAGATAAAAGGGAGTTGAAAGACCTTTAGCACACAAAATATTATTTGTGTGGGCATGTCCCTTAGAAATATAATACATGTTGTTGATGTATTTGTAACTTCAGGGTGTATTCACTTGTATATTTTATACGTATTTCATTGTACCCCAACGGAGATGTTTGTTCCTCCAATCGGGAGAGTCATTAATATAATAAAGTCATGTAAAGTCATTGAGGTTAACCCTTCGTTGTAAGTCAGGGCAATATTCCCCACAGTTGATGGGTACTATGGTTATTAGACTCTCCTAGTGAGGTCGGCCGTGGTAAGTAATTGTCAAGTGGAAAACTAGTATAAATAGAGAGTGAGCCTCTCTATTTGATACACACACTCACTCAACTGTAGCACATGAGTGAGAGAAGAGGATCTCACACAAGTGAGAGAGAGAACAGTTGTCAGAGATCATCTTTGTGTCTTTGGGTTTTATTTTTGCCATTGGTGCTCATTCTATCTCTAAGGAAGTTGCAAGGTTTTCTCCTTTATGGTTTCCCCGAGGAAAACTCTTTGTGTCTCTTGTCTCTTGTGATTATTGTTGTGCATGTTATATGAGAGAATAGCATGCACAACAATAATCACAAGAGACAAAAAAATAACCTTAGAAGAAGACATTGTGCAGCTGCAAAAGCTAGGGATTCCTATTTTCTGGGTCTCTCTCCACAGATCATCAATAAAAGGAGGCTAGGTCAACTCTCCATTGAAGGGCACATCTTTCTGTTGAAGCAGAATCTGATTCTAAGCATTTTCAATTTTTGACCTACCACTACAGCGGGAAATTAGGGCTTTCCACAGAAGTGGAAGTTTTGAGTGAGCCTAGCATAGATTTCTCTCCTCCTCAAAATCGAAGTTTAGAGACCAAGATTGAAGTTTTTTGTTGGGTATAACCCCGGGAAAGTCAAACCCTAATTTTCCCCTGAACCAGAAAACCAGCACTATAGAAGATCAGCTCCAGATCCAATTCTAGCTTCTCAAATTGGTAAGATCTAAATCTTTTGTACTTCCATTTGAGGTTCTCAGTTAAGATGTCTCATCACCCCAATCTTGATGAAAAGCTTGAAGGAGCTAAAAACTTCCAAGCATGGAGTATAGGATCTCACTGGCTATTGAAGAAAATGAATTGGACACCTACATAAGTTGAGAGGTTCCAGTTCCAGAGGGAGATGAGGCTAAAGCCTTACATAGGAAGAACTTGGTCAAGGACAAGAGGATTATTGCTGATTCAATCAAGGATCACCTTATACCACAAGTGTCTTCCCTAAAGACACCTAAAGAGATGTTTGATTCCTTGACCAAGATATTTGAAGGGAAGAACATAAATCGAAAGATGACTTTGAGAAATCAGTTGAAGAATGTGAAGATCCAGAATGCAGAGACCATACAGTCATACTTTACAAGGGTCTCTCAAATCAAAGAACAACTTGAAGCAGTAGAAGAAGAAGTAGAGAATAGAGAAATTGTGATGAACACCTTGAATGGTCTCCCTAGGTCATGGGACTCCTTCATTCAAAGGATTTGTGCTAGAAGAAAGCTAATCACTTTTAGTAGGTTGTGGGAGGAATGTTCACAAGAAGAAGCTCAGATAGTAGCTCGAGAAGAAAAGATGGGAAATGAATATCAAGCTCTCACAGCACAAACCAAGAAAAGTAGAAAGGACTACCATCATCCCAAAGGTAAGAATTCTCACCAGAATCAGAAAGATAACCCTAGAAGATATAGCCTAGATCTATCTAAAATCAGATGCTATACATGTGACGAGAAAGGACACCTTGCCAGAGAGTGTCCTAGAAACAAAGGTGGCTCTCACAAGAAGAAGGGAAACAAAAGTAGACATCATGCTCACACTGCAGAGGATGATGAACCCTCCAAAAAGAGAGTCAAAGAAGAAAGTGAAGTCTCTTCAAGTGATGAAGAATATGTTTTTTTCACTCACAAAAACTGTCACACACGAAAGCAATGATTGGCTCATAGATAATGTGGTTTCTAAGCATATGACGGGATTCAAAGAATCCTTTGTGAAACTATCCGAACATGAGTCACCCCACAAAGTGAAACTTGGAAATGACTACCAGTATCCCATAAAAGGTAGTGGTGAATCCTCCTATAAGCTAGACTTTAGAAAGTCTATGAAGATGAAGGATTTCTTGTTTGTACTAGGACTAAAGAAGAACCTTCTCTCCATCTCTGCATTGGATGCAAAAGGCATGAGGATTGCATTTGTAGATGGCCAATTCCTTATGTGGCCAAAGGGAAAGACTATAGATGATGCAGTAGTGATTGGAGAGAAAGAGGGATGATTATACAAATTAAAGGGCCAACTAGAACAAGCTATGGTCCATGACTCAGTAGAGCCAAGTGAACTTTGGCATAGAAAGTTTTCACATGTACGCTACAGGGCACTACCACTTGCAAGCAAAGCTGTTGAAGGTCTTCCATAAATACAGGAAAAACATGAATGTGTTTGCAAAGGATGTGCGAAAGGAAAGAACACAAAGAAGACATTTCCAAGAAGCGAGAGCAAGGAAAAATGAATCGTAGAAATCATCCACTATGATGTTTGTGGTCCGATGTCATCCAGTTCATTAAGTGGGTGTGTATATTACATTTATTTCATTGATAATTTTCTAGGAAGACATGGATATATTTCTTGAAAAGAAAAGATGAAGTATTCAGTAAGTTCAAGGAATTCAAAGCCTTGATCAAGAACCACACAAAGAAGAAAATCAAGACCTTTCAATCAGAAAACGACGGAGAATTCACATTAGATGAATTCAAGGAATTATGCATATATTTAGGGATTAAGAGGGATTTGACCACTCCATATAATCCACAACATAATGGGGTTGCAGAAAGGGAGAATAGAACAATTATGGAAGAAGCAAGGGCAATGCTTCATGATCAAGATATTCCCATGCATCTATGGGAAGAAGCTTTTAGGAAAACTATGTGTGTACATAACCGTACTCCACATAAAGTACTTGAGAACAAGACACCTGAAGAAGTCTTCTCTGGAAAGAAACCAAAAGTTAGTCATCTCAGAATATTTGGTTGTCCAGTGTACACACACATTCCGAAAGAAAAGAGGACAAAGTTAGATCCTTCAGGAAAGAAGGGTATATTTGCAGGATATAGTGAAAGCTCAAAGGCTTACTGAATATACTTCCTAGGATTAAAAAATATCAACATCAATAGGGATGGACATTTGACGAAGACTCAGCTTACAACAAATCCAAAAAAATATCTATTGCGGAACTTGAAGAAATAGAAGTACCCAGGATCCAAGATACAACTATGAACGAAGCAACTCCATAAGAAGATCGAGAAATAGAAGAACCTCAGGAACCTGTAGATCCACCCCAAGAGAATAATCCTTAAAAAAGTAAACATGCATGGGTACGAGAGGATATCCAAGGTGCAAAGAGATATGGGGCTCCAGAAGAAGTGCACAAAGAAAAGAAGAGAACTAGATCCTATTCCAATTATGTAGCCCTACTGCGTGACATCATTAATAAAGAACCTTCCAACTATGAAGAAGAGACAGAAAATAAAGAATGGAAGGATGCTATGATCAAGGAGAACCAGTTGATCATGAAGAATAATGTTTGGGATGTGGTCCCAAGACCAAAGGGGAAGTCTGTTGTGACTTCCAAGTGGATCTACAAGATTAAGCATGTTGCAGATGGCAGCATAGAGAAATATAAAGCAAGATTTGTGGCACGTGGATTCTCCCAGAAGGAAGGGATAGATTATGAAGAAACATTTGCACCTATAGCCATATACACTTCCATCATATCAGTACCTGTGTGGTACTTGCTCTGGCTGGAGTGATGAAATAAAAGAAAACCAGATGGATGTCAAAACTGCGTTCTTGAATGGTGTAGTGGAAGAGGAAGTGTATTTGGAGCAACCACTCAGATTCGAGACACATGATAGGGAGACTCATGTATGCAAATTGAAGAAGGCCCTGTACAGTTTGAAACAGGAACCCTAGACATGGTACGAAAGGATTGACAACTTCCTAACTAGCTTGGGATTTAACAAGAGTAAAGCGGATTCCAACCTTTACTACAAGGTTGAGGAAGGGAACTCAGTGATACTCGTGACTATATGTAGATGACCTGTTTGTAACAGGTGAGGATGGGTTAGTTACTGACACAAAGAGGAAGCTTGTTGTCGAGTTTGAGATGAAATACTTGGGTATGATGCACTACTTTCTAGGCATGGAGGTGTGGCAGAATGCAGATGGAATCTACCTGGGACAAGGGAAGTATGCAATAGAGATCCTAAATAGGTCCAAGATGATGGACTGCAAGGCCATGACCACACCTATGGCATCGAACCTGAAGCTATTGAGTGATGCTTCATCAGAGTAGGTTGATGCTACAATGTATCGTCAGATGATTAGGTCCTTTATGTACCCAACGAATACAAGACCAGATATTTGCTTTGTTGTGAACACATTAAGCCAGTTCTTGACAGATCCAAGACATGTTCAACTGATTGCTGCAAAGCATATTGAGGTACCTAAAGGGTACAGTTAATTATGGGCTCAAGTATGAGGTGAATCAGAAAATTAACCTTTAGGGTTATGTGGATTCGGATTGGGCAGGAAATTCCATTGATAGGAAGAGCACTTCGGGGTGTTGTTTCAGTATGGGATCAGGTGTGATCTCTTGGTTTAGCAGGAAGCAGTCCTGCGTGGCACTGAGTATAGTCAAAGCAGAGTATGTCACATATTGTTCAGCTAGTTGTGAGGTAGTGTGGTTGAGGATGCTATTATCTGATTTGTTCGATCTCCAGTTGGATGCTACTTGTATATATTGTGACAACCAGAGTTGTGTGAAGTTGTCAAAGAACCCGATGTTCCATGACAAGTCGAAGCATATCAAGATCAAATATCACTATATCAGGTATATGGTGCAGAGAGGAGTAGTGAAGCTCTAGTATGTTGCGACGGACGAGCATATAGCTGATGTGTTGACCAAGCCATTAGCCAGAGTGAATTTTGAGTACTTCAGGGAGAAGCGTGGTGTTCTCCAGATCAAGGTTCCCTCCAAGGGGAAGTGATGAGTCTGTAAGCCCTTCTGACATGGTAGTAGGATTGGTTCCTCCCATGGTCAGATATAAGTGGTGTTCCCTTCTGACATGGTGGTAGGATTGGTTCCTCCCATGGTCAGATATAAGTGTTGCTCCCCTCTGAGATGGTGGTAGGATTGGTTCCTCCCATGTTTAGATGTAAGTTCTGTGCCTTTTTGACATGGTGGTAGGATTGGTTCCTCCCATGGTCGAATATAAGTGATGAGACCTACAACCAGCATGAAAAAGAGTTAGCTCTGTAGAGGAAGACCTTGTAGAGGGCAAGGCCTACAACCATCATGAAAAATGGTTGGCTCTATAGAACTACAACCAGCATGAAAAAGGGTTGGCTCTATAGAGAAAGACCTTGCAGAGCGCAAGGCCTACAACCAGCATGAAAAAGGGTTGGATTTGTAGAACTACAACTAGCATGAAAAGGGGATATCTCTGTAGAGGAAGACCTTGCATAGGGAAAGGCCTACAACCAGCATGAAAAAGGGATGGCTCTGTAGAACTACAACCAGCATGAAAAGGGGATGGCTCTGTAGAGGAAGACCTTGCAAAGGGCAAGGCTTACAACCATCATGAAAAAGGGTTGGCTCTGTAGAACAACAACCAACATGAAAAAGGGTTGGCTCTATAGAGGAAGACCTTGCAGAGGGAAAGGCTTACAACCAGCATGAAAAAGGGTTGGCTCTATAGAGGAAGACCTTGCAGAGGGAAAGGCCTATAACCAGCATGAAAAAAGGTTGGCTCTGTGGAACTACATCCAACATGAAAAAGGGTTGGCTCTGTATATGGAGAACTACATCTAGCATGAAAAATGGCTGGCACTGTAGACTTACATCCAACATGAAAAATGGTTGGCTCTGTCGATGAAGACCTACATGGAGGCTAGGCCTAGAACCAGCATGAAAAAGGGTTGGCTCTGTAGAACTTCCTATGATGAGTAGAATTTAGAGATAGCACCATTTACTCAAGATAGCGGGAACGATGATGATCCAGTTATGAATACCTGTGCTGATGAACTATGTTTAGAGAATACCTTCCTAGTTAAGAGGGAGTGTTGATGTATTTGTAACTTCAGAATGTATTCACTTGTATATTTTATATTGTATTTCATTATACCCCGACGGAGATGTTTGTTCCTCCAATCATGAGAGTCATTAATATAATAAAGTCATGTAAAGTCATTGAGGTTAACCCTCCATTGTAATTCAAGGATTAAATAGTCCCCACGGTTGAGAGGTACTAGGGTTATTAGACTCTCCTAGTGAGGTCGGCCCTGGTAAGTAATTGTCAAGTGGAAAACTAGTATAAATAGAGAGTGAGCCTCTCTATTTTATACACACACTCACTCAACTATAGCGCATGAGTGAGAGAAGAGGAGCTTGCACAAGTGAGAGAGAGAACAGTTGTCGGATATCATCTTTGTGTCTTTGGGTTTTACTTTTTCCATTGGTGCTCATTCTATCTCTGAGGAAGTTGCAGGGTTTTCTCCTTTATGGTTTCCCCGAGGAAAACTCTTTGTGTCTCTTGTCTCTTATGATTATTGATGTGCATGTTATTCTCTCAGATAAGATCCTAGATCATATTGATTAAATGATAAAAATCTAACATATGCTCACATGCTCCCACTGTGCTACTCATAGGCTTTAATACCTACACATCAAAAAATAAGTAAAAACAAACCAGCATGACAATCATTTTCCTCTATGGCACAAACTATGCATCCTTGCCAAACTCACCTTGTGTAATTAACACTAGTTCATGGGAAATGTCATACATCTCTCACTAATTGTGTTATTGCATGAATCCTAACCCTAGGATCTCACACCTATGCACAACTATCAAATAACTAATCATGTAGTATCGAACATTTGTCTCTTTGATACCCTCGTAGTTTGATGAGAATCATAATGGGTGAGTTCACAACCCCCAAAATGATTATTTTTAACAATTAAACTAATGAAAACATAGATAAGAAGAAATGTGATAACCCAATGGAAGCATAATTGAAAGTAGATGGCCCGAACTCCCAAAACTACGGAAATGAGTTTTAGGGTTTCACCACTCCACTTCAAAGCTCGATTGTGAAAATGAATTTTAAAACTTCAAATTGGTACCGTATTTATTGGTTTTTTAGCCTAAATTTCTATTACACATTTGAGGTGCATCCTACATCCATTTTTAGTTTTGTTAGAACCAATAGTTTCAATTTTTTGAACATTTTCATGTGGTTTACTTGATTTGTTGTGTACATGAATCGCTTTGGGAAGCCATTTTTTCCATCATTTACCATTTTTAGTTGATCCATTACATGTATAATTTCATCCAATCGACATATAGCTTCAATGTCACCCTCTAATACATTACATTCTACTCTATTTCCACCGATCTTCTCCCCATTTTAGTGAATCACATATCCCCTTCAAGTTATTTATCCTTCGCTAGAACAATAATTCTCATCATTACATGGTTTTCCCTGCTTTAGAAATCTTCATGTACATCAACATTGCATTAAATTACATGATCTAGTAGTTTCCACGCACCCCTAGAGATTGAAAAAGGATTAAAAGCATGTGTTTTTAGTAATTATGATAAACTATAGAAGTTAAAGAAGTAATTATATGGCCTAAATTGGGAAACATATTAAGTTCCCATGCTTGGAATCCCCTGAAGAAAACATATAAATGCATGGATATGTCAAGAGTTCCAAGATTTCAATGAATATAAAGTTATTTTGCACAACTACAATAAGGGAATCCGTGATGGGTAAGTTCCATCTTCATTGGTTCTCATCAGTATTGACTTTAATCATTTTCTTCCACTACTATAGAGAAAGTCTCTTCTAATCATTGCTTTATTTTAAAGAGAACGTGTCAAAGAGGACAATATTCCCTCAAAGAGTAAGCTTGCAGGTTATTTTCATGGTCAATCCTGGGTGGCATTGTTCTTTCTTTTATAAAATTTTTCTGTGTTCTTTATCAATACATATTTGGGCCTCTTTCCCTTAATCAATTAGGCTTTGTATTGGTTGTTTCATCTTTACACTAGTTTGAATTTTGACCTATTAATAGTTTAAGAAGTTCCATAGTGTTGTTTTCTTACGATATCTTATTCAAGACCAAAGAGGAGGTTCGGATGTGAAAATCCCCCCTTATCCTTCTCTTTCATCAACAGTCTACATAAGTAGTTGTTCAATCAAGGTTTCACTTCACTGCTCTTTGAGAGTATTAATATTTTTGTATTAGAGAAGAGAATTAATCATGCACCAAGAACCCTTATAAAACACCCTTCAATCTTTTTTTATGCATCAATAGTTCCAACCTATTGGTAGGAGTTTTGTTGGTAATGTGTATTAATATTTATAGGTTGAAAAGAAAAGGGGGTTCGAATGGTGTTCAACCTTTCCCCCACACCCCGGTTGGGGGAGCATAGGTGCAAAGTTTCCCCCAAAAGAAAATTTTGTGTTCGTTTTTAGTCCATTTTGAGCTTTCTTTGCCAATAGTTTTTTGGCCCATTGTAAACAAATTCTAATTAAGGAATTCAGGTTGTAATTTAATCCGAGTAATGGATTAGGATTTTGAATGCTATAATATTTTACTGTAAATATAAAATATAATACAATGAGATAGCAAGTGGAGAAACTCTCAAGTAGGTTGGTTTTCCTAGTTTAGGGTTTCTAAGGTAAATCTCTTTGTAGTGTGTGGGTGAATCATTCTTAATTGTTATGTTTTAGATTTAATTTGGTATCATTTCTTTCACGCAAGTTTATCAAACTCTTAATATAGTATAAGATCAATGTTATTGGATTTATGGCGATGCCTTTGTTGCTACATTTAAGCTCAACCTATGAAGAGAAAGGATATCTTGGGTCTACAATAAATATATATTACAGTGGGAGCTTTGTGTAGTGAATCTTGTGTATAAAAAAATGATGAGTATTTCAAGAATATAAATATAGAGGTTTAACAACTAGATCTTTGAGTTATAGAATATATTCTTGTAGATATAGAATAATGGATTGCTATGGATCCAGGTACAAAAACCACTGTTATAGTGAAATAAGATTGGGAAAATATAGAAAGAAAATCAAGAAGCATGATTTGAATCTACCTCTCAAATTTAGTGTTGTTGAACATCTTTGGAGAAGACAACACAAGTAAATGTGGGATAAGTTGGGGAATTTGTATCGATCAATGTCTTTGGTAAACAAGTAATTTCTTGAAATAAGATGTATATTCTTAGGATGGAGGATGGTGATTCTATAATAGATCATCTAAATTCCTTTAATACAATGGTAAGTCAACTTGTCTTTGTTGATATTAAGATGGAGGAAGAAGATTATTGTGTTACCTTGTTATATTCTTTGCTATACTTTTGGGATAATTTGGTTGTAGCAATTGGTAGTAACACCCAATCCATGCTAAAGTTTGAGGATGTAGTTGCATCCTTGTTATAAGAGGAAATGAGGAGAAAATACATGGAGGGTGCGGCCAAGGATGTTTGATCTATGAAAGGTCATCTTCAAGAAAGAAAAAAATAAGTCTTTTGTGGGAATATATATAAGTCTAGATATAGATTTAAATCTCCAAGAGAATTTGTAAAGAAATTTTGAAAATATGGTAAAGATGTGCATTATAAGAAATACTACAAATATAAGAATGTTAATAAATGTAAGGGGTTTGGTTATGACCCTTTCGTATAAACTAAAACCTCCATAGAAGGAGGCAATGTTTGCTTGACCTCTACAGGTACACATGCAGACATGAAGTATGGTTGATAGACTTGGGTGCTTCATTTCATATGATTTCTCAGAGGGAGTGGTTTTTTTAATATGAAAAGAACAATGGAGGTGATGTTTTCTTGTGAGATGGATCGATAACTAAAATATAGGACATGGAAGGGTCAAATTGTTGCTCAAAGAGTGAAGTATTAGCACTCTTCCTGAGTTTTTTAGTATTCCATATTTGGATAGAAACTCTATATCTTTAAGTAAGATTGGTGATACATGTGTACATACTATATTTGAAAAGGACACATGCAATATGGTTTGAGGAGAAATGGTGTTGATATGGGGAGCTCATATTGGAACTCTGTAGAATATGTTGGGAAGCATTTTTTATATGGGATAACATTTTTTTGTTCTTGAGGATAACAATGTACAAGATATGACCCCTATTGTCCCTATAAAGAAGACGAAGCCACAAAATCAGACACTGGAACATACTGGAGAAAAGGGCCTTCGACCATTACATGGTAAATGTACGGTTGAAGGAATGATTGATTTCTTATTAGATTTATCTTCCTAAGCACATTGCATATATGGTAAAAAAAATCTAGTGAGATTCCCATATTGTGTTATTGGAGAAAAATGAATCTTAGAGTTAATACATAGTGATGTGTTAGGACCTATTAATGTTTGATCACTAGGTAAATTTGTGTATTATTTTCATTCATTGATTACTTCTCAAGGAACAAATGGGTCTTACTTTAGAATAAATCTAAGTTTTTTAGTAAATTTAAAGAGTTAAGAACTCATGTAGAAAACCATACATAGAAGAAAATAATATGTTGAGTACAAATAATGACAGAATTTTGTGTGAAAATGAGTTTGAGAAATTCTATAAGAAGTGTGGAATAGTGAGGAAAAATACACTCCATACACAACTCAATAAAATTGAGTTACAAAAATAATGAAAAAGAAGGCAAGGAGTATGCTGAGTGGCGAAGGTTATCACGTGAATGATGGGTAGAGGTAGTGGATATGACATGTTACTTGGTAAATTTATTGCCTACATTAACACTAGTTGACAAAACTCCTTATAAGGCATGGACATGTAAAAAACCTTGTCTTAAACACCTCAGAGTGTTTGGTTGCAATGCTTATGTGCATGTCCCAAAGGAAAATGGGACTAAGATAATCAAGTTGAAAAATGTGGTTTTAATGGGTATGAAGGTGGTATAAAAAGTTATAGACTTTGGAATCCAATTTCTAAGAAGGTTGTTTACAATCAAGATGCAATGTTTTATTTAGAGAGGTTAAAGTTCCTTCCAAACAAGCTATCCAATGAAAGGAAGAAGAACCAAAGACAAAATAGTTTGAGCTAATGGGTGAAGAAATTCAACTCAAGAAAGAAGTTGAACAAGAAGAGGAATAACCTCGGGGGTTAGCCTTGAGGACATTAGTTCATGAAATAAGGAAACCAAAAAGGTATATCCCATTTGATTTCCATTCTAGTTTTTCTCTATATATTATTGATGACGGTCCTAGAAGTAATAGGGAAGCAATGGATTCATAGGATAGTAAACTTGGAAGAAAAATATGGTTGAAGAAATAGATACCTTATATAAAAATGAGAATCTTGGGATCTAGTTGAGTTATTGATTGGAAGAAAACCTATTGATAACAAATGGGGATTTAATAAGAAGTAGAAATAAAAAGGTAAAGTGGAGAAGTACAAAGCTCACCTAGTAGTTAGGGGATATTTCCAAGAGGAGAGAATTTATCTTGGTGAAATTTTTTCTCTTGTTACTAAATTAACTTCGATTAGATTTATTTTTCTATTATTACTACTTTTGATATTGAAGTAGATAAGATGGATGTGAAGACAACATTTCTGCACAATGATCTTGAAGAATAAATCTACATGAAACAACCAAAAGGTTTTGCAGTGAAGGGAAAGAAGAAACTAGTTTGCAAGATGAAGAAGTCCCTGTATGGATTAAAACAATCACCAATAATGTGGTACCAAAAGTTTGATACTTGTACATTTGGAATTGGTTTCTCAGCAAACAAAGTTGATCATTATGTGTATTCCAAGCAGACCGGTGATAATTCTATTTATGTGGTCGTGTAAATTATCAAGGACGTCAAAGCTAAATTGTCCTATAAATTTGATATCAAATATATTGGTGTTGCAAATATTACTTTCAACATGGAAATAAAAAGAGCAAACAAGCATAAGAATCTAGTTGAGTTAGAGGAAATATGTTGAGATAATATTGCAAAGGTTTAATATGCAGGAACATAAACCAATAAATATATCTATTCATGTAGGTGCAAAGATATATGGAGATTAGTGTCTGAAGACTCAACAAAAGGTAGAAGAAATAACATGTGTTCCCTATGCTAGTGTTGTTGGAAGTATGAATTATGCAATGGTATCTACTAGACCAAACATTACCCATGCAGTGGTAATTTTGAGCAGTTATATGCCAAAACAGGGAAGGAACATTGGAAAACAATAAAGATGGCCTTTTGATATTTGTGCGCCACTTCAGATTATGTAATTTGATACCAAAGAAGAACTAGACCTCCTAGGGATATAGATATAGAGGGATTTGTTGATGTATATGGTGTTGAATATATTGATTGTAGAATATCTATAAGTGGTTATGTTTTAAACTTATTTGGTGGAGTAATCAATTGGATGATTAAGAGGAAGGGTGTAGTAACTACATAGTCAACTACATAATCTCAATTCTTGGAAATCACTCTTGGAAGTAAGGAAGACACATGGTTGCAAATATTGTGGTTATGTATTGGTTTTGTTCAAAAGGTAGTGAGAATAGGTTGTGAAAACTCAAGTGTAGTTTTTCTAGCAAAGAACCATTCTTATCTTGCCAAGATAAAGCATATTGATGTACAATACCATTTTGTTAAAGATGTGGTTGAATGGAGAAAAGTATTGTTGGAGAATGATTATACCCTTAAAGAATGTTGCATATTCATTGGT
>LPNX010081752.1:186306-196897 GCA_001517045.1 Pseudotsuga menziesii | reverse complement strand
CCCCCCTTGTTTCAAAGAATACAATAAGTGGGAGACTATTGGACATGTTTTGTACCCTTTGTAGGTTCCTAGAGAAAAATGGATACCCAAAGTGTGGGGTAATAGGAATCCACTGGTATGCCCCTGAAAGGAAAATTTAGGTCCACTTTTTGTTCATATGATCTTTTTTGAGACATTGTAAACTAATTCATGTTAAGGAATTAGGGTTGTAATATAATTGGGTTTCAGATTTTATAACATTGTATTGTGCATAGAAAATATAATACGATGATGATGCAGGGGGGATCAAATCAAAACCAACCCCAACTAGCACTTCCAAGATCTGGTGGCTCCTACACTTAGCAGGATTGACAAATTTAGCCTAATGGCCAAATTCTACGCTAAAATTGCCTCCCCACAATTTTGCCTCTGCAATCGCCTTTCCGCAACAGAGTTTCCACACTCGAGTTGCGAGATGTGGGATATCGAAAACCCAACGTTGTGCTCCGTAATTTTCTTTCTGCAACGGCCTTTTCACAATCGATTTGTGGGATGCAGGATGTCAATTATCCAAACTGTTCCCCCGCAACTTTCCTTCCCGCAATTATGTTTCCGCAATGGATTTTCTACAAGCGGGTTGCAGGATGAGGGATGTCAACTTTCCAAAGTTGCTTCCCCATAATTTCCTCTCTGCAATTCTCCTACCCATCAGATCTTTGCAGCCTTCACTTTGGCTGTCGATCTACTTTTGGTGCAGACCTATCAGATCTCCGTGGATCTATTAAATTCCTCGCAAATTTTGTTGCAGGATTTTTCTGGACTGTCAGATCTTGATATGCGAACTAAGGCTCCATTGTCCATTCTCTGCAAAAAACTAGTTAAGGCAGAAAACCTGCAGGTTGCACCGATTGGTCATGAAATTGATCAATCCAGCATGCAATCTTCCTGATTCTTTAGCCTAACACTCTTATTCATGCATCTACACTTTACTTCAACTATTTAATTAAGAAATTGATGCATGAATTCAACAACTTCACATAAATACACAACGTTCAGGATAACGCCGAAGTCGGCTCTGCACAAATACACGGTTCAACACAACACATGCATAGAGGCTAACAACCCTACAAACACACGGTTAATCCTTCTATTAACAAACAAAGGAAAATGCACACAGCTTGGATCTCTCTCCTTCTGATTCTTCAAAATAATTACAAGTAGGGATCAGACAGAGGTTTGTCCTCTTCTCTGCAATTCGAAATTCTAAATGTTGAAGAGAAGAACCCTTGTACCTTCTCTAAACTGTCTATTTAACTTAAAAATACAACCGCCTCTGTTGAGTGGTCCTACAACTGAAAATAAACGACTACATAGCATGATGAGAAACATCCCTGTCTCAAACAAACAGTCGGATGCTTGATCTCCATGCAGGGAGTCATGATACACAATCCTACCTACGGCTAACAAACGCTGACTCAACAAAATAAACAAATTGAAATATGCCACAACGTGTGACCAACTCATCACATTGCTAGCATGCCACAATGCTCTTGCATAAGATGAGATCAAGAATGAAGAAATTATTAGGTGGGTTGATTTTCCTAGTTTTGGGTTTAGTGTGTGTGTAAATCATTCTTAATTCTTGTCTTTTAGATTTTGTTTGGCATTGATTTTATTACACAAGTTTATCAAACTCTTCAAGTGTTTCATCTTCATTATCACTAAATAACCTATAGCAAGTGGCAATAGGGTGGTGAATCCCTAACTTTTTAGGTGCATGTTATTAGATAAATAGTTATGTTACCTCTGAGTGAACTATTATTAACTGCTATACAATATTATCAGTGTCATTTAGAAATATATGATTTACTAGTGTTATGTTGTTTTGTTGTGAGTAGCCATAACACAAGGAGTTGAAAGAGGCAAAGACACACATCAAATAATGATTTTATCATTTTGAGTGATAACTAAGTTACAAGGGTTTCTACTGGGGGAGCTTTCAAAATCACATGAACATTCATCTTCTAGATTATTTTCTTATATGAGAAGGGTAGACAAATATTTCTATGAAAATATGTAATTTTAATTTTGTTTTGAGTGTTAGTTAATGCCCTAGATAACTGAGGAGATGAGTTGTTATGATACATTATTTTTCATTTTAAAATCATTCACAATTGGAAAGAAAATAAATTATATATGGTAGATATAATGGAAGGTTACATTGCATCATTTATTCAGATAGAATGGAAATTCAATTGAAATATTGGGGAGGCATACCCCAAATTCCATTTGCATGTGTTGAATCCCACATAAACCAAGTTTGGGGATGCATGTCGAGTGAATTCCCCGAGGAAGTTTGAAAACAATGTTTCGGGGATCCATATTGTTTCTCCATATAAACCCATTTTTATTCTATAATGCAAGGTTTACAAGTGAGGTTCAATGAAGGGTTACTTTGCCTGCTTGTTGTTGAACTTCTAAATACACAAGAACGATTGCAACCATGATTAGAAATAAAGCAAATTGACTCATGTAAAAAAATTGTTTTTATTTCAATAAAGTCAATTGACACAATGGGGTTTATCCCCTTTTATATCATGGGGGAGGTATGTGTGTGACCATTACAACATAACTACTTTATTATTGATTTATCATTTCAATAGTCACTTATATGAATATGACTTTATTACATCAAGCAATGATTACTTTTAACACCCTCTCTTAAGGCGTCCAATACATTTAAAAGCATCAACTAAAATGTTCGTCAAATGCTTCTCTTTGACAAACACTTCTTGAACCAAGTAGGGCTCCATCAATTTATCTTGTAACCTTCATAAATATGTAGCTCCTAAGCTGAATTCTTGAGTTCCTGGATTCTACTTGCCCAAAACTCATGAATTATGAATTTCACAAATTAAATTACTAGATAGCTATACGCATGCATGTCTCATAACCCTGTTATTGAGGGAAATCCCCTAAATCCACAAACTCCCAAAAAATTGAGGAACAATCGATGTTGAGCATCACCTACACTTGATCCCTAAATCCTTTGTGAAGTGTGGACATCTTGAACCATGAGAGCATCATCTACATGGTTATGAGATAGGGTAAAGACTTCTATGCTACATAAAAAATGTTGATACAAGGTTGAACATGAATTATCCCTAATCTCCATATGGTGAGTCACCAAGATACTCTCCCCTAGCTCTCTTGAATAATATTTTGGGTACTTACATCTATTGGAAATAACACTAAAAAAACCCTAAACTCATTGAAAATGTAGAAAAATATGTTGTTAATATATAAAATCGGGGATTTAAGTTTAAATTCCTTCTTCTTGGAATTAACTCTCTCTTTCTATGTGTGTGTGTGTGTGTGTGTTCTTAAAAAAACTTTACAATTAAAAATCTCTCTCTCTCTCTATAGTTTTGTGTACTTGAAAAAACTATACAATTAAAAAACTATCTTCTTTTCTCGATATGAACCTTGTAGAAAACTCTATAGAGTAAGACTATGCATATTTTCCCTCTTTGTTTCTTTGAAACTAAATTGTTTTCTCTTACCCAAAATTTCTCATTAATAAAGATGAGGATGAAAAATTAAAAAATTACATCCTTTTGATATAACTATGCTTTTATATACTATTTGAAAATAAATAATAATTATGCACTAGGTATAGGTTTGTTTTCAATGCAAATAGTGTGGCAATGTTCTTCAATTAATGTCTTTGTGGCTTCACTTTCTTAAAGGTGGTTGTAGTGTTATCTGTATACATTTCCTTTAGCGATTGTAAATGACAAGCGACGCCCCACGACTTGAAGAAGATGCAGAAGATGACCAAATTATATCCTAAGAAACAGTTCCTTCATATATGGTAAATTGGGGCCATTGAGATTTCAGACATCAACGAGGACGAAGCTTACTTTCAGGCTTCTAGGTCTCCCAACCTATATGAATCAGAACTTAGATTTACATACCCAAACCTATATTGTTCGTCTTCAAAGGGAAAAGATCATCACAAGCACAAACTCAAACTTTGAAACTAACCAGAGTTTCTGATCGCCTTGAGCACAGAGGGAAAGCATACACTATTGATTTCACGGAATCATTACAATTGAGATCACTGCTTTTGATCCCAACTGATCGCTCGAAGTTCAGAGGGAGAGCATACACAACGCTCGACACACAGAAAAAATGCAGAAATAAATCAAGACTCAAATGCACCCACTCTCAAATGAGGAGAGGAGCAGCTTATTTATACAAATTTAGTCAATTAATCGCTGACCCGAGACTTACACCTAAAGGTTAAAAGACTTGATTCATATCTCATGGAAGTGGATGAAATCACACCTTTTTTCGAGTAAGTCACCCGAACCATGTGAAGGAATATTTGGACCGATGATAGACTAACCTTTACACAGTGGAGCTATTATTAGCGACCCATGACGCTTTTTATTATTCATTATCATAATTACAAATGCATGGGTATTCGCCACATGTACAACCAACGAATCTTTTAGAATCACTATCAAGACCAAATTTGGTGTCTGGGAATAAGCAATACGAAAAACATTTTTCTACATCAGACCTAAGCATAGTTTCATTACGAACACATCAGAATTCTCCTTGGAAAATTGATTCGACTTTAAATTTTAAATGAATTATTCTAGTGTGGATAGTATTATCCATGAGGCAACCTTTTCTATCCATTCTTATATATTTATATTGAGTGTAAATTGGGGGTTCAAGAGTCAAATAAGTTCCTCCAAGATGTTGTATCTTAAATTTAAACCACATATGACTTTGGTGTGCCACGATCATATCTGCTTGAAGGTGTAAAATGAAATTGGCACGTCGATGAACCCAATCTTTTCTTGGACAGAATTTTTCGAGAAATACTTATGTCCATCCTGACCATTGTTGCTGCACCAATGTAGAAGGATATCCACAAATTATTATCTCACCTTGTTCTCGGAAGAATTGTAAGATGAGATTGTAGCTATTCCAAGTTAGAAAACTTGGACCGAGATCCACATAAAACAATTATCTACCATCTGTAAAAGATGTATCAATCCAAACATGATTGAGCTTCTGAAGCTGATGCAGGGAATTTTCTAATCCTTTAAATGATTCTTTCTCCCATCTCTCCAAAATCTAAATTTTCATAGGAGAGGCATTTATATGTTGAATCAGAGAGAGTGCCAGATATTTATGTGCTTCCTTTTTGCTGGAGCAATTCAAAAAATCCTCTCTTTCTTCTTCTGTCAAGGGATCCTTGAAGATGTGAAGCTTAGATATTTGATTGGAAGAGGTAGATTCTCCAGATCTAAACATATTGAGGTTGGGTTTCTCCTGCAGTTCTTCTCTGGTTAACATATCAGCAATACAATTTAAATAGACTGGTTTATATACAATCTCAAAATCAAAGTTTTGTAACCAAAGAAACCATTTTAAAATTCTAGAACTAATTTTTGCCATAATATTTTCATTTTTTAATATCCCGGGCATTATTTTTAAATTTGTTCGAACAATAAACTTAACAGGTTGTAAATTAAGCTTAAAATAATTTACAATCTTTTTGACTACAAGGATTTATTTATGACTTGACGGATAATTGAGCTTTGTGTTCTTGAATGCTCTTGAAGCGTACCCACATAATTCTTCCTTGTTTTCATGCTTTTCTATGAGAATACCTCCCCAAGCTTTATTAGAGGCATCAGTCTCAATCATCATCTGGCCAAAGCCCTTCGGTAGAGAGAGTGGAGATAGTTTTTTCACTTTGTCTTTGATTTTTTTAATTGCATCCGTCATTGTTTGATTCCACTTTGGGGGATTTTTCTTCAGTCGTTGTTGTAACAAATGGATATCATCTGCTTGCCCATTGTAGAATGACCTGATATAATTCAGACTCCCCAAAAATCTTTGCAGTTGTACTTTTTCAAGGATTTGATCAAGGAAGTGAGCAAAAACCTTCGAGGCATGTTCTTGAAGAATCACCTGTCCTTTACTTATTTGATATCCGAAAAATTTAATATTTGTCTTTCCAACTTCCATTTTGGATTTTGACAAAATAAAGCCATGTTTAAAGACTAAAGAATAAAATTCTTCCAGATGCTTTAAAAGATCCTGCAGATTTTTTGAACAAACAAGAATATCATCTATATATACTAATGCACATTTCTTTTCTCTAAAGATATATTCCATCCTTTTCTAAAACTCTGATGATGCGTTGTTGATGCCGAATGGAAGTACTTTCCACTGATATTTCCCATGAGGGACCACGAAAGCAGTTTTAAATCTATCTTTTGCTTCAATTCCAATATGATAGAAACCAGACTTCAGATCAAATTTGCTGAAGATTGTACAACCTACTATTATTTGCAAAATACTGGATTTGTTAAGGAGAGGGTATCTGACTGGGTCAAGAACTTTGTTTAAAGGTTTAAAATTTACAAGCAGTCTAGGTTTTCCTCTTTTTATCTTAGAGTGTTTGTTGACAACAAATGCTCGACATGCCCAAGGGCTCTTAAAAGGTTCTATGAGGCCTTTATCCAATAATTATTTTGTCTCATTAGCGCATAATTCTCTTTCTGAAGGAGACATGAGGGTCGTAGAGGCTTTTTGGGATTTTTGTTTTTCCATAGGGTTGAAAGGTAAAGAGACAAAGTACTTTTCTTTGGTCCAAAAGGCATTAGGTGACTCTGAGGTACACTCCTTCTCCAATTTTAAGGTGATTTCATAGAGGGAAGAATGTTTATGCATTTTTGCATAAGTAATGCATCTTTCCATTTTGAATAATTCTGCCAGACTGGGAGAGGGGTTAGACTGAGGTACATGACTTTTGAATTTAAAAGAGGTGGATTAATACAAAGGAGTGGAAGTTATTCTGCCATTAACTGTACAAGAAAAATTCATTTTTGTCTTATCAACTGTGATGGGATCGACTTTATGCAAAAAGGTTGATCCTATTATGAAGTCTTATTTGATGCTATCTAATCTATTAAGATGAGAAACTTCTTTTGTTCCACTAATTCTTATTGGAAAGTATGGAACTCTACCTTTTAGCCGTACAAGAGTTCCTTCAATGGCCACACCATGTTCTTTTGCTTCTTCCCAATAGAAATATGGTATAGCATTCCCTTTTTCCAAATTCATCTGGAAACCTGAATTTATCATATAGTCAAGTTCATAAGAGTTATATTCTGGCAGACAAAACTTTATTTTTATGAAGAACTTAGGACTAGTGAAGAGTCCTAGAGAACCTAGAGAATATTCTTTATCCTGGCAGTTTTCTTCTTCTGAGTCACTAGTGTGCGTTGTATGTTTTGGATTTTCAGAGGCTTTTGGGGATTGCAGTGCTTTATTAGAATCTCTACACATAGAATATTGATCTCTTTCTCGATTTGTATTTCAAGCATTCTTTTGAGTTCTTCTATTTCTTTTACCATCTTTTTTAATGCTGTTTTCTTTTCTTTGATCTGTAATCTAAGCAAACTCTCTTTATCTTTTCTAAAAAAATTTCTATCCCCATGATGATCAGGATATCCCTTGTATAGGTCTGCAGGTTGATAGAATGTTGGATTTTTGTTGATTTATGGAGAAATGATTTCCCTGTTTGATCTGAGACTTTTCCTTTGGCTTATATTCTTGCTAAAATATTTCTTTTTTTTCATATTTTAGATATTTCCTTTTCATACATTGATAAACTGGCATCTCAGATAATTCTTTGTCAATTTGAACAATCCTAATTTCTGAAGAGTCAATCTTAGGCAAGTTAGAAGAGAACTTATAAAAACATAAGTCACGAGGACCAAAACACCCTCCTAAATTTGCTTCCTCATCATAATTGGAAGAGGATGATTTAGATGGCTAAGGGAAAAATTTATCTAGAGCAGGGTCATAATCAGAGGAATCACCTTCTTCTGGTAAGAAGACAATTTCACCTTCAGGGTAATCTCCTACTTCACACCAAGCTAGATCCCACCATGATGGATCTAGGTCCTCTGAGAACAGGGAAGCAAGTATGGGATTTTTATTTTTATTTGGACATTTATTAGCCCAGTGACCTTTCTTACCACAAATGAAACATTTCTCTTTATTTGCAGGTTCATATCTTTTCTTGAAATAGGCTTTGTTTTTTAATGTTTTACCTTTTCTATGCTTGTAGCCTTTATCTGGATGAAATCTGGGTGCACTCATGTATTTGGGATTTTTCTTCTTTTTGCAACTACAATAATCTTTCCCAAAGTGCCCTTTATTGTGAGCACCACATCTCTACAAAAATCAGGGAAAAACATTGAAGAGTGCCTTTTAAAGTCTTTAGCTACTCTTTTTTCCAGACAAAGTTCTTGCCATGTTTCCATTATGAAACCATGCAACTGGGCAAGAGAAAGACCTAAGAGATGAATGCTTTTATCCTTAAGATGTTGTTAAACAACATCAGGAACATGGTTAGGAAAACTTCATAAGTAATGCTTCAGATAGACCAGTTTATCAGCATTTCCAGAAGTAATTAATAGTTTCTGCATATAAAAGAAATATTCTTCACTTTTATTTAAGTCACAAATTCTAGAAGAGATGAATAATGATGCTGGATGTTCATAATCTTGATTTTCTTCTGGACCATAAAATTCTTTTCCTAGAGCAGTAATGATCTGTTTATCTACATCTGCTGCATTTAACATTTCTTCTCTGGATTCTTGTGGAATCCAGCGCCACCTTTCTAAAGCCAATCCTGAAAACCATGCAACTAGTTGAAGTGCTAGTTGTTGGCCAGTTATTGTGTTATCCTGTGATATTTTGTACAAAACCCAATTTGCCAAAAGATGGATGGTTTTTCTGATTTGAGCATGGGATTGACATTGGATATTCAAGATAGGTTGATCAGGCATTTGGGATATTAATTTATTCATCTCATTTATTCCAAAATTTAAAGAATGAGGTGTTGATGAAGGAGAGGGGTCAAAAATATCTGACATTTCTATATCAAAAGGAGGAGGAGGACCAGTTATTTGAGGATGAGTGTTTCTTTGGTTGTTCGGGTTGGAAGAGCCAACATATTCTCTTTTTGGGATTCAGAATGTTGAAAGGTACTCATCTGGAAAAGCAGTTGGCATTCTTTTAAACTGGGAGACCATGTTTTCAAATCATTGACTTCTACTTGGTCTTCCATTTCTTGACCAAAAAAGAATTCTGGTCTTTGGTCTTCTTCTTTTTTGTCAATACTCATCATCCCAAATCAGTATCTTCTTTCATGTTTTCTTTGGTGGCCTTTAGCTGCAAGCTTTAAGGAAGTTTGGCTTACAAGACTCCTTTTATTACTTACATTATGTGCTCTGGCCATCATTTTTCCTAAGACATCTAGCCTTTTTTCTAGTTTTTCACTTGCTAAAACAATGGCATTCTTTATTTTTTCTTGATTTGAAAGAAAATGATCAACTTTATCTTCTAGCAAAGAAATGTGCTCTTTTTCTGTTTGAGCCTTTTTGTTTTAAAAATAGTATGCCAGAGGCTATATCATCAATATTCTAGCCAGTTAGTTGTTGCTGAAAATTTCCATAATTTAGTAGCTTTATTTCATCAGAGACAATTTCATTCGAGGCAGATGACCTATGGGGCATGCATTCTCTTTTGGATAGCTCGTCATGTGAAAACTGTCTAAAAGGACTATCATGAATATTTCTTCCTAGATGGAAGGATGTATCACCTTTTGGATTGGTGGTGGTGATGTTTGAATTATTGTGCCATTGATCTACATGCAATGAGTGCAATTGAATTGTATCATTGTGCAATGGAATGGAATGAAAAATATACACTGAACAGGACAAATTTCACAAAAAAATGATAAGTATTGCTCAATAAAATTATAGTATTGTCTTCATTAATCCCAATAGTATACATTGATGTTACATAAAAATAATTCGAATCATGTGGATATGATTCGAATATACCAACTCAATACTAACTGACTGGCTAACTAGAAGTGTCTAAATCACTATCAGAGCTCACTAGTCTAACTCCAGATGTCTAATTCAATCTCTCAATCAGTTAGATTGATGGGACAGGTGAGAAGTGGCACCTAACCCCATGCAACCATGCAAGAATGGCGCTAACTGAACTGGAGGACATCTAACTGAATGTAATTGTAGCATAACTTAGCTTAACTAGGTACCGACTATCAACAATTGAAGGGGGTTGGTGGCGGCACTCCCAGTGGCTCCTAAATTGTAGGGATTGGTCTCAAAGACACATAAACAGATGCATGAACATGCAATCAGTTGCATTTAACCTCTATATGTGTTCCCCACACTCTAGTGTCTGGTGTTGGTGGCACCAATAGCCCAAGTGGACCCAATGGTACTAGTGGACTCAATATTAATTAATGACTCCTAAGTTAGGAAAATATAATCTAATAAACTAAGTATGGACAAGGGAGGATTATAAATCCTAACACCCCCCTTAATACTAACTTGGACAACTGTGGGCCCTGGAAACAAGGCCAAAATTCACCCATTACAATCTAAAATACTTTAAAAATGTTCAGGGGTGGCAGGTGCGGGGGGGATCCTAGTGGATCCCGGAGGACAAG
The DNA here is from genome assembly GCA_001517045.1 of Pseudotsuga menziesii. Classification (NCBI taxonomy): domain Eukaryota; kingdom Viridiplantae; phylum Streptophyta; class Pinopsida; order Pinales; family Pinaceae; genus Pseudotsuga; species Pseudotsuga menziesii. The sequence continues at coordinate 186,330 of LPNX010081752.1, read as the reverse complement.
TGGAACATCGATTCGCTTGGGGTG